>APFE030383642.1:151112-196699 GCA_000404065.3 Pinus taeda
CACTGGATCCCAAAACCGAGACTACCAGCTTGATTTTTCATTATGTTCCTTTCAATGTTACAATACATATTTATACATGTCGAAGCATCCAATACCATGGAACAAAAACCATCACGTCCAAAACCATGGACCGAAAACCATAGGTAGGTTCGCCCAACCTAATATAGGGTCCAATTTTTCTTTTTCCTAGGGCACTGCCCCGAACCTCGTAGAGGGGGGCTACCTGCCCCCCTCAAACCCCTCGGACAGGGGGGGCTGCCGCCTCCCTTGTGACCCCCCCGCTACGCAATCGACGCAACAAAGGGGGGGCTCCGCCCCCCCCTCTAACCCCCCGGTTCACTACGTAGTTTAGTCGTGGAAAGAATATAACACAACCCAACATTCAGATCCAACCAATAATAAAATTTCTTCACTACGGTCAACATCTTTTGGTAGCCTGGGTGACCTAAATATGGTTTTGCATGAAACTCCCTCAATATCACCTTTTTTAGCTCACTATTATATGGCACATATATCTTGTCTCTGAATCTAACCAATCCATTTGATGTAATACAATAGTCCACATCTTGTGCACCTACACCTGTACCTGTACCAGTAACACTAGCTATAGCTATACCTGTACTACTACCTGTACCTATACTTGTATCTGTAATCTGCTGTAACTTGTGCATAGTCTCCATATACTTAACATCTTGCTGACCTACCTGCAAGATCCTATCCTGTAAGTTTGTCTCATAGGATCTCATAGCTGCTAAGTGATTTACCTGTACCCGCATGTTAAGAGAATTTGCTATCCTGTTCTCCTTTTCCTTGATGTACCTAATCTCAAAGTCATACTCATTGATCGTGGACAACCATCTAGCCTTCTGGGCATTCAGATTCGGTTGGTCAAAAAAATACCTCAACCCAATGTGATCACTCATTAGCACATACCTCCTGCCCAGAAGATAGTGCTGTTATCACTCCAGGAAACTCTCCTAGGTTGTAGATCGAAGATAACTGGTAACATGTAATCTTCAATTATTTTTTTTGAACTATTGGAATAAATGATGGTTTAGATCAAGTTAGATAACCATTTCAGCTCTATTCTCACTCAAGACATGCATGAGCACCCTCAACAACACAAGGCTTTAGACCACAAATGCTCAATAGTTTGTAGATTTAATGGATAGATGGAGAATACTGATAGTACCAGCAGATTGCATGCACGAACATATACCAATGGCTAGCTACAGGCAACAAATGAACTTACTGATTATACTAGCAGATGCATATATAATAACACATATAAATGGCTAGCTACAGGCAGCAAAGAAGCTTGCTAATCTAATATATCAAAGCAGAGATAAGATGACAGTTATCTGGCCTTAAACACACATAAAAGCTGAGCAAACTATTCAAGTGCAAACGTAGAACAACATAAAGAGAATGGACATTGAACATATAATGGTAAAAGAAGCTTATATTGCTTAGAATGAAGATGAGAAGCTTGAATGAACAGAGGAGGAATAATCTCCAAAAGTTGAACTTGTATTACATCTTACTAACAACTATTTATAGCCTGTTTACAATGCTCCTAAGCTCTAAGAGGCTCAGAGTCTTAATCTGTCTAATATGCATTGTTAACTAATTTGATGCCCTCTAGGCAAGCATGGGATCAGAGTTTCTACTTCTGACAACAAAGTAACCGCTTTCAGATGTTTTTGGTAGCTTGTTGCGCTGTCTGGGATTTCTCCTATGCCAGAGATGCTCCATGATAGTTGTTTGATGAGCTACATTGGGCTATTGATGCACTGTACCGCTTCTCGGCCTCTATGTTGGTTTGGGGAGGGGCTGCGCATGCTATGGCCCTTTTAATGATTTAACAATGCATGCTTTCTGTTATAGTAGAGCAGCGCTGTCCTATTGTAGACCTCTGTTGAAAACAATGTATATTTCTATTTTAAATAGAAAACACAACAATCACTGATAAATCCCGCCAGGCTATTGCTTTTGGACTTCAAAATTCCTTAAACGTGGCTTATCATGTTATCGGATTCACCCTTTGGGTCGCTATCGCCCAAGGTAGGTGGCCGGGTTCGTTTGTTCTTTTGTATTTTGAAATATGCTTGAACAACACTAAAAACACAGGAAAATTGCCTTTGGCGGACTTCAAATATTATAAATATCACTTCCTGGACCCTTTTCGGTTCGGGCTTTATCACATTCGTGCTGCCTAAGGCTCCCTTTGTATTTTCGTTATACAACGAAATACATTGAAAATGGCCTTTGGCGGATTTGAAAAATTATCCAATATCATTGCGAATCCCATCGGGTCCGGGTTTAATCGCTATCGCAAGTCACATCCATATGTGTGTAAAGGGCCCACACCATGGTTAGCGCTGATAGCGATCCTGTAACGCGATGTGGGTCATCGATCTGTGTGCACGATGGACGATCCACATTACATCACTGATCACAATTGCAAGTTCCCTCTGTAATCGCCGATATGCCTTCGCCGATGCGACCTGCCGATCCGATCATCGACGATCGCTGATTGGCGGTGTCTTGCGCCCAACCATAAGTCCTTTGTGTTGGTCGATATGCGATTTGCCACTTAGATCTGGGTCGTTGATCGGCCAGATCTAACGACTGTTGTTCTTTTGGACTGTTAAGCTTGTGATTTTTGGTTTTTCATGATTTTGGAGTGTTTTTGCCTCCCGATAGTGTATTTCCGCCCTTTTAAGGGCTTTCCTCCATGCGACTGTTGGGATTTTTGAGTGATCCTCATGCAAATTTCGAAGCCTTCAAGAGCATATTTAGATCCTTTGGCATGATTATGTTGGCTTATGGAGAATTTAAAGGGCATACTTGGATCCATTTTTGGATTGTTTGCCCACAAGGCTAACACTGGCTCCTTCTGGATGAAAGCCTCCTTGTGAGGTTTCAAGAACTACAAAACAATTCCTTTCCTGTAGAAACAAGATCAGATCTTCCTCCTAGTGTTGCATTGGGCATGGAGTCTATTTAGCATGAAATAAAAACTTGAAAACAACATATTTATAATACCAAGGCTTGAAAGCCTTAACTAAAATAAAGTTCGAAGAACAACCAATTTACTGGGCCATCAAAAACATATCCTTCCTTTGATGCATCCCTTTTGAGAAAACAGTCACCAAACTGAAAATTGACCCTTTTTACCTTTCTATCAAAGGTTTCTTTTTCTTGGTCAATGTGTATATTAGCAAAATCATCAAAGACTTGCAAAAGATTATTGATTTGATCACCTACTTCAAAATTTTTCTAGCATTTGTCATTATTAGGCAGAGATGGTCTATATTTCACCTCATCTTTGTATGCTGTCAACCTTGGATGTCTTGCTTGGAAGGTTTTGTACACCTACTAAATAATAAGGTCTACTTTATACTTTGATGTGTCATTTGTGACTTAAAAGTTAATATAAAATATGAACCAATGTATTCCTCTGTGGGGGACACAAGGACTTCACCTGTTCCTACAGCTTCCTCAGAGCAAGCCCCATCAAAGAACATGTCCCAAATCTGTGGGCCTTCTTCCTTTGTGATCTGGAAAACTAAATTTTTAAGTTGCGTAGAGGCCAAATGATAAGGCTTGGTAATGTCAAGACCGAGCTTATCCATGATAGCCTTGGGCATTGAATTATGGCTAGCTCCAGTGTCTAGAGGGAAATTGTGAAGGATTTCATCATAAATAGACAGAGAAACATAGAATGATGGGGAGCTGCCTTCACAATTTACAATCCTTGGGCTGAGAATAATAACTGGTTGGTCATCTTGCAGATTTACACAGTCAATGGAGGCTTGGATGGTTATAGGCTCAAGATCCTCAAGGATAGATTTATTGAAGGACTCATTATTCATTAGTTTAATCAGAAGCATAGGTATTCTTGGCTTCTAGATTTTTGATTGAAAACTGAAAGAAGAAGGGGACTTGTCAAGGCCTCTTACTTCTATGGCTAGAGCTTTGAGGATGATAGGATCAACTGCTGGCTACTTCTGCTTACTAGCTTGCTGTTCTGTAGGGACAACAACTTTGTGAACAGGACCTTTGGAATTATTCATCATAGACCTCAAATTATATTGGTGTTGATCTGCAGTTTGTAGAACAACTTCACCATCCCATTCTTGGCTGATCTGGTCATTGAATAATGACTTCTCATAGGCAGCTTTGGTTAAAAAGGTGGCGCAGCCTTTGTCTTACATACAATGGACCTCATCGTCCTCTTCAAACTACTCTTCTTCCATGACTGTATTCTAAAAAGGGACCTTCACCCTTTGGTCTTCATTGGCCTCTTTGCTTCTTTGCAAAATCTGCAACTACTCATTTGCTCTTGTATATGGATTTGGATTTGGAGGAGCAAAGGTATTAGGAAACCTTCCTTTCCTAGAATGCTGCTCAACCTTTAATTTGGAAACTTCAAAGGCTAATGACTCTATCATCTTGCCATTTTATCGATCTTGGGATTTGAAGATGATGAAGGCTCGCCCCTCTGTCTCCTTCTATTAGCGTTACCTTTGAGCTTTTCTATAGCCATGATGTTTGATTCTACTGCCAAGGCTGCATCTTGCATATTAACCAAAGAAGCACATCACCTCTCCCTCAACAGTAAATAGAAGTTAGAATCAAAGGCATTGGCATAGATGAGTCTAGCAGAGGTAGTGGAATGTTTTACTTCAGCTGGTATCTTGCTGTACATGAGGTTAAATCTCTTATTAAAATCAGACAACAACTTACCATTTTCCCTCTGTAAGTTCCCAAATTTAGTGTGGTAGTAAAGGAGATCCTTCTTATCCCCCCAATGCTTTAGGAATGCATCATCTAAAGCCTCAATATTTGCTATAGATCTTGGGGTCAGTTCTCTGAACCATTTTCTAGCCTCTCCATATAGGCTTTGGACAAAGACTCTCATCCAGACATCATCTTCAGTAATGTCTAGGTTATCAACATAGCTATAGAATGACTCAAGATGTTCTTCATCATTAACACCTTCGGTCCCAATGAACTTAGGCATATACTTTTGATATTCTCCAGTGGGCATGGCATTCAAAGGAGTGGGCAGTATTAGAGGTCCATACCTAGTAGCTATGATTCTTTCCATTTTGGTAGGTGCTTGTGGACCTGCCATCAGTGTGGTGGCTAAAAGAGTATTGGCAGTCTGAATGATAAAGGGCTGAGGAGTGACTGACAGGACTAAAGGAGTATGTTGGATAGGAGGTGAGGTTTCCTTTGGGCTTAAAGCAAAAGGAGAACCTAAAGAATAAGGACCTTTATGAATCTCTGAGAGTTTTTCTTCACTGCTAGTATTAGATGTTCTACTCTCAACATGTATTTGTTCTATTACAAGCCTTTCTTGAAGAGATATAGGAGATTGTTTAGGTTTACCTGAACCTGATGCTCCTTTCTGCAATACCTTTCTCTCTTTGATGATTTTTTCAGGGTCAGGTACTGGGTTAGCTTGTAGCTTTTGAGGATTTCTCTGAGTATGCCTCACAAAATGAGCCAGAACTATGAAGTGGAGTCGCTAAGAGGTTCGACCTCCAGTAGAGTCGCTAGATAGATGATTACAACCAAAAATGTGCCCAGACTTTGTTTATCATCAAAGCTAGATCTGAGTCATTTCCCAAGGAAGATGAGCTTCAGTTTCCTCTCCTCGGCAACGGTGCCAATTATGTTATCACTCCAGGAAACTCTCCTAGGTCGTAGATCGGAGATGCCTGGTAACATGTAATCTTCAATATTGTTCTCTGAACTATTGGAATAAATGATGGTTTGGATCAAGTTAGATAACCATTTTAGCTCTATTCTCACTTAAGACATGCATAAGCACGCTCAACAACACAAGGCTTTAAACCACAAATTCTCAATAGTTTGTAGATTTAATGGATAGATAGAGAATACTAATAGTACCAGCAGATTGCATGCACGAACATATATGAATGGCTAGCTACAGGCATCAAATGAACTTACTGACTATATTAATAGATGCACATACAATAACACACATAAATGGCTAGCTACAGGCAGCAAAGAAGCTTGCTAATCTAATATATCAAAGCAGAGATAAGATGATAGTTATCTAGCCTTAACACATAGAAAACCTGAACAAAATATTCAAGTGCAAGCGTAGAACAACATAAAGAGAATGGAAATTGAACATCTAATGGTAAAAGAAGATTATATTTCTTAGAATGAAGATGATAAGCTTTAATGAACAGAGGAGGAATAATCTCCAAAATTTGAACCTGTATTACATCTTACTAAAAACTATTTATAGTCTGTTTACAATGCTCCTAAGCTCTAAGAGGCTTGGAGTCTTAATCTGTCTGATATGCATTTTTAACTGATTTGACGCCCTCTAGGCAAGCATGGGATTAGAGTTTCTACTTTTGACAACAGAGTAACCGCTTTCAGATATTTTTGGTAGCTTGTTGCGCTGTCTGCAAGTTCTCTTGTGCTAGAGATGCTCCATGATGTTTGTTTGATGAGATCCGTTGGGCTATTGATGCATGTATCACTTCTCGGTCTCTATGTCAATTTGGGGAGGTGCTGCACGTGCTGTGGCCCTTTTAATGATTTAACAATGAATGCTTTCTGTTATAGTAGAGCAACACTGTCCTATTGTGGACCTCTGTTGAAAACAATGTATATTTCTATTTTAAACATAAAACACAACAATCACTAATAAATCCCGCCAGGCTGTTGCTTTCAGACTTCAAAAGTCCTTAAACGTGGCTTATCATCCTATCGGGTCCACCCTTTGGGTCACTATCACTTATCGCAGGTGGCTGGGTTCCTTTGTTATTTAGTAGTTTGAAATATGCCTAAACAACACTAAAAACATAGGAAAAGCCTTTGGCGGACTTCAAATATTATAAATATTACTTCCCGGACCCTTTCGGGTCCGAGCTTTATCGCATTGGTGCTGCCTAAGACTCCCTTTGTATTTTTGTTATATAACGAAATACATTAAAAATGCATTGAAAACGACCTTTGGTGGACTTGAAAAATTATGCAATATCATTGCAAATCCTATCGGGTCCAGGTTTAATCGTTATTGCAAGTCACATCCATATGTGTGTAAAGGGCCTGCCCAATGGTTAGCGCCGATAGCGATCCTGTGGCAGAATGTGGGCCGTCGATTTGCGCACGATCGATGGTCCACATTGCATCGCTGATCACAATTGCAAGTTCCCTCTGTAATCGCCGATATGCCTCTGGCGATGCAACCCGCCAATCCAATCACCGATGATTGCTGATCGACAGTGTCTTGTGCCCAACCATAAGTCCTCTGTGATAGCCGATATGTGATTTGCTGCTTAGATCCAAGCCGTTGATCAGCCATATCTAACGACTGCTGTTCTTTTGGACTGTTAAGCCTGCGATTTATGGTTTTTCATGATTTTGGAGTGTTTTTGCCTCCCGATAGTGTATTTCCGCCCTTTTAAGGGCTCTCCTCCATGCGACTGTTGGGATTTTTGAGTGATCCTCATGCAAATTTCAAAGCCTTCAGGAGCATATTTAGATCCTTTGGCATGATTATGTTGGCTTATGGAGACTTTAAAGGGCATATTTGGATCCATTTTTGGACTGTTTGCCCACAAGGCTAACAAGTGCCCCCACATCTTCAATGCATGTATGATCACTGCTAACTCAAGATCATGTGTTGGGTAGTTTTGCTCGTGCTCATTTAGTTTTCATGACTCATTACATACCACTTGTCCATCCTACATAAGGACTCCACCAAGTCCTCTGTTGCAAGCATCTGTACATACTAAAAACTCCTTGTCTAGATCTACAATCTTTAACACTGGAGCATGTGTCGACAACTTCTTAAGCTACTCAAAACTAGCCTCACACTCCTCTGTCGATTCAAACTTCTTACCTTTCCTCTGCAATGATGTAATAGGATAAAAAATCTGCAAGAAGTTCCTAGTGAACCTCCTGTAATATATTACCAACCCCATGAAATATCTCACCTCATCCACATTTCTAGGAGCTACCTACTCCATGATTACCCTTATCTTTTCTTTATCTATTGCAATGCCCTCCTTGGAGACAACATGTCCCAAGTAATGTACCTCAGTCTAAAATAAACTATACTTGCTGAGCTTAACATACAACTAATTCTCTCTTGAAAACCTCAACACTGTTGCTAAATGCTCGACATGCTCTTACTCATTTTTAGAATATACCGATATGTCCTAAAAGAACACAATAAAAAACTTATCCAAATATAGATGTAACACACTTTTCATCAAGCACATAAATGTAGCTAGAGCATTAGTCAAACTGAATGGAACTACGACAAAATCATAATGCCCATAGCTGGTCCAGAAAGCTGTCTAGTGAATGTCCTCCTCTTTGATGCATACCTGATGATATCCAGATCTTAGATCATTATTCAAGAACACTTCTTCTCCCTTCAGTTGATCAATCAAGTCATCAATCCCCAACAACAAATACCTATTCTTGATAGTCACATTATTCAACTTCCTGTAGTCAATGCATAATCTGAGAGTACCATCCTTCTTCTTAACAAACAATACTGATACACCCCAAGGTGATACACTTGGTCTAATGTATTCCTTGTCCAACATTTCCTTCAACTACAACTTCAACTCTACCAACTCAGGTGTGCTCATCCTATAAGGTGATTTTGATGCCAGAGCTATCCCTGGCACTAACTCAATAAAAAAAGTATACTTCCATGTGAGGTGGAAACTTTGAAATATCCTTAGGAAACACATCCTGAAACTACAGTAGAACTGGGTACCTGCTCAAAAAATTTTCATCCTCAACTTCCTTACCTTTGGCACTAGAAATATGTATGGAAAATAACACACACCCTTTACTACAACAACACTTTTCTTCAATAGTTGTCACCATCCTAACTAATGTGGATTTCTTCTTTCCCTACAAGACTCTTGGTTCCCTATTGTCACCCACACACTAAATTGATTCATCATAACAATCCACCTTGGTTCTATGAAGATACAACCAATCCATGCCCAACAACATATTGTATGATCCGAATGGTGATACATTCAAATATGTTGCGGTAGGCATACCATTCAAATCAAATGCACAAACACTTAACCAATGATGAACTCACTTCTTCGTACCTGTAGCCAACTGCACTAACCAAGATTCTGCATGCAATTCCTTACTCAAACCACACATATCCACCAAGTTAGGACTAACATAACTATAATTAGATCCAGGGTCAATCAATATAGAAATAAACCGATCACAAATATTACCATCTGTTTCAATGAAATATTCTTGATGGTATTTCTGTCTATTATCAAGTGCTGCATAGATACGTGGAATGCTACAACTAACATCCCCAACAACCTATGCCTCCCACACACTATATATCTGAGGCCAACCACCCCAATTCTGTAGAAAATATCTCTTAAGGTGCTCCTTTATGCATGTCCAACACTCCAACTAACTAGTATTATCACCTCTATGTTGTTGCTGTGACCCATGTCCCTATCTAGCTATATTGAACCTCTTTTGTGGTGCCACATTCTCTTTCTCATACGCATTTTCAGGCCTTGCTCTTTTCGACTGCCATTTACCTTTACCTTTGTCTTTTCCTTTCCATCCTTGCTGGGATTCATTCTTATGTTTTGAATGTTCATAGAAATGCTTCAATTTCCAAATAACTTCCTCAAATGACTGAGGCTCATCATACTCAATTCAATCTCTAAATGCCAATAGAAATCCACTAACAAATTGATGAACTTTAGCCTTATCATCTTTAAAATACGGTACATACCTCAATAGCTCCAAGAACTTATTCGTGTACTCTTCATCTGTCATTGGTCCCATCTTTAGCTCATAGAATTATTTGGCCTCACTGTCATAATAGCTTTCTAACAAGTAATTCTTCCTGAAAAGCCTCTAGAACTTGTGCCAAGTCAAGTCATCTGTCCTGATATCTTTAAATCGCTTCACATCTTCCCACTTGATGTTTGCTTTACCTCTCAGGCTGAAGATAATTATTCTGGCCTTCATAATTCTTGTGCATTCATGCAACTCAAAGAATTTCTTCATCCCAAGTATCCAAGCCTTTGCATCTTCTGACTTCTTCACATATCCATCAAAAGTAGGTGGCTTTTCTTTCTTAAACTAATTCGACAAGTATCCCCTATCACTCCTCCTATAAGGATGACAACGATGATGATCATGATGGCTATCAGAACCAAAACTAGAATAATACATGTATCCATCACCTCTCCTATCTAGAGTATCAAACAATTTGCCATCTCTAACCGTGTTAACTCTATTCGACCTGTAAACACCATGAGACCTACTACCATATGCCCCATTATTTTTGTGCTCCTGTCCATGGCTGATGAGAAGTGGCCCTTGTTGCTGCAATTCTGACAAACTTTGAAGAAGTATAGCATTAACCTCTGCTTATTTCTCTTGTGCTTGTATGATCTTATCATTATCTACCTTACAACTCCTTATTTCTTCATTCAATCTTCTCAACATGTCTGTAAAATCAGAAGAGTGCCCAACACCATGCTGCTCATTTGATTCATAGGGAGAGTCATGGTAGTCTACCATCTTGCTAGTCATTTTGATCTCTTTCCTGCAAGGCATACTATGTAAGCTAAACCAAATTACAAAAAAACCAACGTACCTTAGCATAATTCGGGGAGGATATCTCATCTACAAGATCATCAAATCAATGTGATACATGTATAACATAATCATAACAACATATAGACATATAATACATAAGAATATAACCATGTAACCATCAATCTAGCTAGAGTCCAGACATCAATACATGACCATATCAACTACACATACCATGACCTCATGCATGACAACAACAACCATACCAACGTACACTGACAATATGAAAGCATAAACAACATGTAACCAATCATACACTCATAAACAACATACTTCATAACAACAACATCCTCTTTCACATGGCGACATCACTACAACCATCACTGACACCATGCATATGCAACAAACACATAGAATACAATAATGATTAACACACATGCAAACAACATGAATTCATCACCAACACACCACCCATCCAGTTCGAGGGCTAGACCATGCTCTGATACCACTCTATAACACCCTCCTCCCACATCTACCCAAGTAACTGGAAAACCGGGGTAAACATGTGACGCGAGGCTACTATGATTGGATTCAACCTTGTATGTGACCTTAAGGAAGTGGAATTGACTGAAACAATACATACATAGTTTCCACATCATCTATAGGACTCCCAGGAACCATCCCAACCACTCAGGTAGCTAGTCCCTGGGTCCCTCTTAGGTTGGAGAACACTTGACCCCCAGATGCTCCCATGATATGGACCTGACAATGTTGAGGAGGCGCTGGATGCCCTCATGCCAAGGCATGCCAACATCCAGGGACTATTTTGTCCAGTGTTGTACCAACGTCCCCATGATTTGAGCCACTTTTTCAGGCCCAAATCCTAGATCATTGCCCAGAATTGAATGACACCTTCAGAACAGAGAGATAGTAAGGAAACAATGATGCAAATGTAAATACTTGAACAAACCCTTAACCAGACCCCTACTAGCCATGACAAGCATTTCATCAAGCATATCATGAATATGTATTCTACAGGTGTAAACAACAGAATTAAGCATAGGGGTCTCATACTTATCTGAGAATCGCTATGAAGCATTGTTCCCTTATATCGTTCACTGCATTATCATCTATTAGGTCATAGATACATTGTTCATTCATTTACAAGTAAAAACATGATGACAACCCTACATATCATTTGTCATAAAACACATACATAACCAATGTAATAGCAACATAAAAACCAAGGAAATCACAGCCATATGATCCACATATAAACCGGTATAATACTCATATAAATACAATGAGAAATAACTTCGTATTGATGATGCAAAATCCAAACCCGAGATGGGGCTACTGCGTTTCATTCGACCATAGAATGGCTGATCCAAATATCTATTCATCCATTCACCCCCATGCCATATTCGAAGCATGAATGTGGGACTCAAACCAAAATAACCAACCGGGGCATCCCGATGCTAAACCACCTCTCCCTCATCAATATAAACTAGACTTTACCGTAATCCATCCTGGATCACTAGGCCAACATAATGAACATGAAATAATAGGCTTTACCGCGGTCTCCACCCAATCATTAGGCCAAACAAGCATGGATTCCACGAGATTTCTCCACCTACACTGTGAGGAATTTTCTTGTCTCCTAGTCTCTCAAGCTTTACCACAATCCACACTGGATTGACAGGTCGTAAACCAAGGCCCATTCTATAGGCTTTACCACATATCCCAACCCAGGATTACTAGTCCTAATGGAGAGAAATCCACCTCTTGTCTTTACCGTATATCCTACCATACACCGATAAGGATTCCTAGGTCCACCGAAGCAACACAATCCTGGATTTACTGCAACCCACAGTCTGGCTTATGGGTTAATAGGCCACTAGATTTACCATGATCCAAAGTCTAGTTCAGGGACCACTATGCCATGTTCTCTATCATTCATAGATCCACCTCACTTAGCTTCAAATCCATTCGAAATCCAGCTCAACCAAAACATTTGAACCCCATCACACTATGGCTATTCATAAATGGCAAGGCTAAGCTGAAAACATTGTCACACCCTGCAAAACCCATGCCATAACAACAAAAAACCACATACAATACAATGCATGCCAAATATAATAAGGAAAATACACATGCAAATCAATACCTGGAAAGAATACTGCTGTAGTTGCTTGATCCAGCTCTTCCTTACTTGATCTCTGCTTCCTTTGGCATTCTTCCCCTTTCTTGATCCAATGCCGAAATGCTCCAAGAGAACTCTAAGTGTCCAAAAGTGAGAGAGAGAGAAAGAATAATGAGAGAGCTCCAAAACAACATTGACAAAAGGTTACAAACTGATCATCAAAAGCCTTTTTATCAATTAGGCCTCTATTTTCTTTAGTTTCCATTATTTTCCTTCAATTTCCTCCTCACATGCAACATGTGACATTTCACCTTCCTTTTCTCCCAATTTTCATTATTTTCCTAAATAGATGTGCCAAAAGTTCCATTTTTCCTTTCCAAAGCCTTAGCCATTGCCTTTGCCAATTTCCTTTAGGCATACTAAATCGATGAACACCCACACTAGGATGTTTTTTCCAACATTCAGCTTGGAATATGTGTCCCATCAACCGTGGTTATTATTTTTTCCTTTATTAAATTTTATTACATGAAATTTTCACCAGGGTTGTTATAGAACCCTCTCCCTTGGGGAACACCATCCTTAGTGTTCAACCATACCTATACCTCAACAAAATCTCTAAAAAAAACATACTGCCCATGGAGCTTTATAACATAGCTCGATGCAGTATTTACAATGATCACCTTGCTAAGAAGCAAACCAATTACATGACAACATAACAAGCATAACATCATAATGACATGCGATCCATACCTCTTATTGGAGCTTTATAATATAGCTCATGGAATTATTTACATCCATATACATATATACATATACCAAAACATCACCAAACATGTACTAAAACATATACCAAAACACCATACCAAAACTGCTTTGCCTCAACCAACAAACAATGAAAGATACATAACCTACATCTTATCTATTATCTCCCATGTAGGTTCATTGGGCCCAAAGTGCTTCCATTGCACTTTAACCTGCTCGATTTCTCGGTTCCAAAGCATGATCACCTTTTCTTGTAATATACACTAAGGCTCCGACTAGAATTCTCCACTTGGTTCCACCTGCAATACAGACCAGTAAATCACATGATCAACATCTTTAACATAATTCTTAAGCAATGACATATGGAAAACATCATGGAATTTCACTATCAGAGGCAGTGCAAGTCGATAGGCTACTGGCACAATCCTCTCAATAATACTAAAGGGTCCACAAAACTGTGGTTCCAGCTTGGCTCATGGTTCAATTCGTAAGGAGCTCTTATTTGGTTTGATGTGCAAGTACACCTATTCCCCAACCTGTAACTCCTTGAAAAAACTGTTCTGATATGCATAACTCTTCTTCTTATCCCATGCTGCCTTTAGATTCTTCTTTATAACCTGCGTTTCCTATTCCATGTCCGCTAACATGTCTGGTCCAATCAACACCCTATTAACAAAATCTCTCCAACTGATGGGAGTATTGCAACTCTGCCCATACAATGCCTCAAACAGACTCATCCTCAAAGATTCATGATACCCATTGTTGTAAGCAAACTCTACCAGTGGAAGATACTCTTCCCACTTTTGCTACTGATACATCACATACATCCTCAACATGTCCTCCAATATCCTGTTAACCCTCTCAATTTGTCCATCTATTTGCGGATGATAAGCTATACTGAAGGCCAACTCTATGCCCAAAACTGCAAACAACTCCTTCCAAAACTTGGAAGTGAAATTTGCATCACTGTCTGACAAAATGCTCTTTGGAACACCATGCCATATGACCATAACTTTGATGAATAATTGTGCTACATTGCCAACTCAGAATGTATATTTCACTTGGATGAAGTGTGCAACCTTTGTCAACCTTTCCACAAAAACCATGATGGAATCATGGTGTCTCACTATCCTTGAAAATATTGTGATAAAGTCCGTGGAAATGACCTCCCATTTCCACTATGGAATTGCAATTGGCTATAACAGTCCACCTGGATGCTTACAATCTGCCTTCAAAAGATGACAATCAAAACACGTAGTAACAAACATTGCTACATCGTTCTTCATATTCCACCAATAATAAAAATTTTTCACTGTGGTCAACGTCTTCTGGTAGCCCGGGTGACCTGAATATGGTTTCACATGAAACTCCCTCAAGATCACCTTCTTGAGCTCACTACTATCTGGCACATATATCTTGTCTCTAAATCTAACCAATCCATCTACTATAAGACAATAGTCCACATCCTATGCACCTGCACCTGTACCTATACTATTACCACTACCTATACTTGTAGTTGCACTACTACCTATACCTATACCTGTATCTGTACTCCACTACACCTTGTGCATAATTTCCATATACTTGACATCCCACTGACCTTCTTGCAAGATCCTATCCTGTAAGTCTGTCCCATAGGAGCTCATAGATGCTAAGTGATTTAACTCTATCTGCCTACTAAGAGCATCTGCCACCCTGTTCTCCTTTCCCTTGATGTACCTGATCTTGAAGTCAAACTCATTGATTGTGGCCAACCATCTAGCTTGTCAGGCATTCAGATTTGATTGGTTAAACAAATACCTCAATCCAATGTGATCACTCATAAGCCAAACCTCCTTCTAAGAAGACAGTGCCTCCACATCTTCAATGCATGTATGATTGATGCTAACTCAAGATCATGTGTTGGGTAGTTTTGCTCATGTTTATTTAGTTTTCATGACTCATAAAATACCACCTGTCCATCCTACATAAGGCCTCCACCAAGTCCTCTCTTGCAAGCATATGTACATACTACAAACTTGTTGTTTAGATCTGCAATCTTTCACACCGGAGCATGTGTCAACAACTGCTTAAGCTACTCAAAACTGGCCTCACACTCCTTTGACAATTCAAAGTTATTACCTTTACTTTTCAATGATGTAATAGGATCAGAAATTTGTGAGAAGTTCATGATGAACTTCCTGTAATAGTTTTCCAACCCCATGGAAGATCTCACCTCATCCACATTTCTAGGAGCTACCCACTCCATGATGGCCCTTATCTTTTCTATATCTACTACAATGCCCTCATGTCCCAAGTAATGTACCTTAGTCTAAAAGAAAATGCACTTGCTAAGCTTATCATACAACTGATGCTATCTCAACAACTTCAACACTACTTCTAAATGCTCAACATGCTCTTCCTCATTTTTAGAATATACCAATATGTCATCAATGAACACAATAACAAATGTAACACCCTGTTCATAAAGCACATAAATGTAGTTGGAGCCTTAGTCAAACCGAATGGAACTATGACAAAATCATAATTCCCATACCTAGTTTGGAAAGTTGCCTTGTAAATGTCCTCCTCTTTGATGCATACCTGATGATATCCAGATCTCAGATCAATATTCGAGAACACTACTGCTCCCTCCAATTGATCAAACACGTTATCAATCCTCAACAACGGATACCTTTTCTTGATAGTCATTTTATTCATCTACCTGTAGTCAATGCATAATCTAAGATTACCATCCTTCTTCTTCACAAAAAATACCAGTGCACCCTAAGGTGATACACTTGGCCTAATTTATCCCTTCTCCAACATTTCCTTCAACTGCAACTTCGAATCTACCAACTGAGATGTGCTCATCGTGTAAGGGGCTTTTGATGTTGGAGCTGCCCTTGGCACTAACTCAATAGAAAATTCTACTTCCTTGTGAGGTGGCAACTCTAAAATCTCCTCAGGAAACACATCCTAAAACTGCTATAGAATTGGGTACCTGCTCAAAACATCTGCATCCTGAACTTCCTTACCTTTTGTCACTAGAAATATGTATGACAAATAACAAACACCCTTTCTTGCAACTACGCTTTGCCTGCATAGTTGTCACCATCCTAACTGATGTGGATTTCTTCTTTCCATGCAAGACTCTTGGTTCCCCATTTTCATCCAAACACCCAATTGCTTATAATTTTATTAAATATTAGGATAAAATGAAGGCCCTCTTTGATAGAAATGCCAAAGATAGAGTTTTCTAGTTGGGGACCTTGTGCTTAGGTAGAATGTCAGGAGGGAAGACAAAGATAGGCATGGGCAATTTGACCCCTTGTGGTTTGGTTCGTTGAATGTAACTGAGACCAAAGGCAACAATACATTCCTACTGGAAAATATGGATGGAGAAGTGATTGATCTACATGTCAATGGGAAATACCTCAAGCACTACTTTCAATATTAAAATCAGGTACCCACTTCCATTGTAAATACTAGTGAGTCATTGTAAATACTAGGGTGTTTGTCCTATTTTCAGTTGGAGATGTATGTGGTTTTTTTTGACTCCATGCCCAATAAAGGCTACTAGTCTGTAGGTTCTCAATTCCTTTCCCACAAGACACTGCCTGCAGTTGGAGCCGATGTTGTACTCTTATTTTTGTTTTCCTAAGTTTTACATCCTAGAGTAGTGGGGTGAAAAACATAACATATATTGGAACTGTTTTAAGAGAAATAGATGAGATCAAGGGACATGTTGAGCCTACTCAATTAAAAAGTGCTTAGGAATAACTTTCTAAAGATACGAACAAGTCTTAAATTGGTTACTAGGATCAAAAGATGAGGATAGTCAGAGTGGAGATTGTAAGAGTCAAAAACCTGGAACCGCTGGAATCCTGTGATTTGTTATAAAATTAATTGTGAGAGGCTTCAGGGACTAGAGATAATAAATCCGTCAATTATTGGAGCTGGGGGCGTCTATTGAAAAAATCCCAAAACGCGGATTGGAGGCCCAGAACCCGCAACCCATGATCCCCGTGACACTTTGCTAAGTAAATTCTCGAAGAATATGAGATTACACCATTTAAAGTCAAGGATTTGGGATCTTCTCTTTCGACAAATAGGTGGAAACATGTTATTGAGCAAATATGACATCAACAACCGCTTGTTGGGACTTGGACACGTGGTAGGCGATTTCAGAGTTTTCAAGTACCTGAAGGACCCAAATATAATTGATACTTGGACCAATAATAGGTTGATAAGTGGCTTGGTTAACATAAATATGATGTCATCCCAACGGTATACCCTGTAGGGTCAAGAGCCCCGTAACCATTTATAATTGCATTGAAAAGGGAGCTTAGCTTTCGAGCTCTGGGGTGTGGGGGCGCTTGACCTACCGGGTTACAACTCAAAAATGACAAGCATCGCTTTCAAAAAGGAGAAGTCTCCAAGTTGTAGTGAACCTTCCACATGTCTCACATTTAAATGACTAAAGGGTGGCCACCTATGGAGAGGATCATTACCCATCATGAAGCAATGTATTTCAAAAGGGAGCTCCGACGGGTGGACAAGCGTGGATGTTAAGTCAGCGATGCCCCCTCAGAAAGTGAGAGTCAACAAAGAAATATATGTAGATCAATGATTGCTATTGATTCATGAGGGTGATCCTTACCTCCAACTTTGCCGACGAAGCCCATATGGGAGATTAAAAAGGCCCACCACTTGTCAGGCCAACGTGCCAACCACGTCTACCACTTGGATTGTTGGCAAGCGAGCCAAAAAGTATGTTGATACATATCTCCTCCCTTGTCCTTTACGCAACCCAACTCTTCCATGTGTCTCCCCCTATGCCATCTCAATATATTTCCCTCCTAAAATCCATGCGAACTAGCCGTTGTATCCCGCGCACCTACTATTGCAATTTAAATTGTCTATTTAAAACCGTTATGTGTCAAGCCCTTCCATTAGTTTATATCTACCTTATATCAATTACTCACCATAGTAAAAGACCTTCATGTATTCACAATGCTCTATCTTCCCACCTTACCTATAAAGATTTCACCAACCTCATCAGCAAGACATGAAGAAGGCTAAGGGGGAGTCGAAAATGCCTATGCAACAAGCTACCAATCCATTTAGAGAGACCATTGATGAAAATTTTCTTGGGGCGAGACTATTTTCAGATACAGTATGCACCAGATATGCAGGGCACTCCTCATGGGAGGAAATCTACAAGTATTTTGAAGATGAAGGTCCCTAGGTGGTCGTCATGATAGTAGTCGTCGATGATCAAACCCCCACCTTCGAGGCAACCCCATAGGATGCGACAAATTTATTTTTGCATAGAATTGGAGCAAGACCTAGGATCCTGCCCTACACAGACATGGTTAGATGGGTGATTGAAACATTAGATATCATGGGGAGGAAATTCCACACTAAAAATGGCATGACAATTGTATCGTTCACAACAGAGGCCTTTCAGGAGATGTACCAATTGCCAAGCCCTCAATATGTCTAGAAAAAACGTATGTGGTAGATTTTTGTAAGAAGAACGATGATCCAATAGAGCTAATGAAGGAGTGGAGGAGCGACTCGAAAAAACACAAGAAAGAACAAGAGGGTAAGTATTCCATAGACTCACTAGCTTCTCCTTTCAGTCAAGTAGATGGCATGATTTGCAGGCTATATGCATACTCCAACGTCTCCAAATATCCTGAATATTGGGTCCCTCTTATTGATGTGGCCTCTGAGTGATATATCTTCAACTATGCCACAATATTGTCCAATAATATATCCAAGCACATTCTAGCTTTTTGCTCCTCCCACATCATCTTTGACAACAAAATCCCTCCATTCTACATGTCAACATATGTCATGGGTTCCCTTTGCTATTCCCTTGATTTCCCAACCACGGGTTGGAAATGGACTGTCTCCGATCCTATGCCAATTCACATTTACCATAATATAATATGGGAAACCAATTATTTTGGTCAGTTCTATCAAATTTGTCATAGTGTTATTATTCCAATTTATGAGATTATATTCTAGACCAAGGCTCCCAAAATGTCCCAACAATCTATCAAAGACCTTGGAAAAATTGGGAATTGGTTTCGTGAGGATATTTTCAAGAGTCTTGGGTAGCCACGCACCCCCACATGTCCTACCACTATATGTCCTAGAAAAAATTGATATGCAGGGAGGTAGCATACCAAATAGTTGACTATGGAATCACTAGAGCATTGAAAGAATCCAACAAGAAGTTTTGGCCCCAATTCCCTATGCCTTTTGGGGTCTTCACTTTTTGAAATTACCCACATGCATAAAATCATCTCCTTCCTATTGAAGCATTAAATTTATTCACCATTCCTTCCACGTGCTATGATCCAGAGGGAGTAGCAAGGAAGGTGGCTCTAAACTCAGGTGTCATAAAATTCATCCATGAAGAAAAAAAGTTTGACGACTTGTTCACTGGTGCGGCTTCTTATGAGTCGGTCCTGAAAAAAGTGAATGAGGATTTGTCATACTAAGAGCGAGAGTAGTTCCTCACCTTTAGAAATGTAATATTGGATCCCTTAGCATTAAATTTGTTACAATTCTCCCTACAAGGACAAATCTCTTTAAAGGACACCTTGGCATTTGTTTAGTAATGGATCTCTTTCGAACCGGTGGTCACTTTGTCGCAAAAACAAATATAAATGATTGGATCTTTAATCCCTGGAGGATAGAAACACATGATGTATCCAAACATGGAGCAGGAATGGGATCAGTTTGACTAGGACGTGGAGAATTATAAACTGGGGGAAGGAGAGAAGGAAGTATTAGAGAGAGAAATTGTTTTCCAACTGAAAACCGCATGCCATAATACATATTCTCAACAATACACAGGGTTAGAGGAATTCTCAGCTGAGAAAGCACAAAAAATCATTGGTCTTGAAGTAGAGATTATCCTAGTAAATCCTACTTCAGAGATCTTCCTCAACATTGAAGAAATTACCCCAATGGATGTGTTTTACAACCCTATACATAAGGCCATGGTGAAAAAAGGGAGGAAGAAAAGGAAGATAGATTAGTCCTAGGTCTTAATTCCCAAGAAAATCACACAATATTCTCCCCTTGAAGTCCTCTAGAAAGGCACTTCAACCACCCCAACTGAGGAACCTGGGAAATTAACTTAGTTCACGGGTGCATATGCATCGACCACCATGGATAAAGCCATAGAATTTCAATAATTGTTGAGGGAGAAGGATGAAAATATTACCTCCTAGGAACATGCATTCATTGAAAAGGATGAACAACTGGGGGCACAATGGCAAGAAAAACTATATCAAAGGGAAACTACACTAGCAAGTTTGGAAAGACAATTCAATTCTCTCCAAATTAAGCATGCAGAAGAAATTAAGGCCAAGGATGAACAACTCCAAGATTCCTCACAGAAGGTAAAGAACTTGCAAGGGGGAACCCTTTGGATGAAGGACTTCAAGCAAGAGGCTTGTGACTTAAATAAATGGTTGCAGAGACAAAAGCAATTGTTCTGTGAGAAATTGAATTTGATTGAAGAACAATGCAGGCTGACAAATAATTTGACCGATAAGTTGGTGGATATGATGTCGCATTTTGATGAAGCTATGAAGGACCTAAATGAGATGTTTGAGTGGCCGAACATTGTCGAGGGGATGAAATCAGACTTTCCTAAAATTAATGTAATGCATACATCAGTTATCCTCAAAGGATGGAAAGCACATATAAGATCAATTAAAAATATTATCAATGATGCATAGGATATGTATAACATCCTAATGGAATATGTCAATGATTCTTTTCTTGAGTCAAATCTCATTTCTAGTTGTACCGAAGATTCCCTGCTAGATATAGAGATCCTACATCAAAATTGGCTTGAACAGGGGCGTTTTGGAGAATTTAGAATCTATGGATAAATTCTAATTCACTAGACAAGTAGATGTGCCTAGAACAACAATTTAAAGTGTTTTAGACTTTTCGTATAAACAATAGATAAGATGAGAAGATAGAAGGCCTACCTGTAGTTCCGCTTTCCTCTTGTCTCCCTTGTATCGATTCCGTCGCTCCTTCCCGTACTTAATCTGCTTGAGAAGTACCCTGTAAACACAACAGAAGAGAAAAACTGATCAAAGCATACGATCCATTGAATATAAATGAAAGGAATCAGAAGCAATTCATACATATAAGCATTATGAAAGAACACAACATATGGAAAAAGGTTCAAACAATTTATTAGATAGAAGAAGGAATTACAACCATCAGTGTCTGATTCAAAGTCATTCCTCCATCTTGGATCCCATCCACATCACATCAAAAGCAAGACAAGCTTGTGGCATCACATCATTTGCTCCAAAGTCAAGTCTCATAGCAGCATTATCGCCTTACAATTCAACATAATCCAGCGCCTGATCACTTAGATGAGTGGTCAATTTATTGGAAGATGAAGGAGGTTTTGTCATTAATGGTGACATTGAATAGCCTTCCATACTTAGAATTAGTTCCATGGAGGAAGGAATGAGAGGATAGGATGCTCCTTAACTCATTCCTCATCCATTTTCGAGTTCATAGGAGTTGATAAGACAGGGAAACTTCTAGATGACTCCAAAAGATAAGAATATTCCCCAAACCCTATGTGAACTTCACTCATTCTCACCCAACGCAGGTGAAAGGAAGCCTAAGTTCTTTGTAGAGCACCCTGGAAGTTGACTTAACCCCTCTGCAATGCACCTTCATAAGGGCTTACCTGTGCTGGTCCCTCTAGAGGCAATTTTTGGATGTCTTCAAGTCATGAAACTGTCTGGGAAGGAGGCATTCAAAGGGTTGACTTGTTTAGGGCATGAAACAACTGAATTTAGGGTTTGATGAGCTCTAAAACACTAATCTGAATGTTTGGATTTGATGTGCCCATATGGATCTGTAACAGTTGCCCCCTAAAACATGAAGTTAGAAAAATGCCAATGTTGAATGAAATTCTTTATGATGTGATGAGGAGGTATCGAAGTGGAAGGTGACCTGCATCAATTACAATACATATATCATGATATTTGATTTTACATGAATAGCTGAGGGAAGGCATACCCATGCTTAGCTTATAAACTTTCATTACATGTACAGAAATAGTCATCTATAGATATAGACCCATGATCGAAATGACTATCAATGTAAAGCCATTGTACATATGATTTAGTAATCCTGATATCGCAACCCGAATGGATGAAACTAGATCTAGGGTCTTCAATCTCGTTCAACTATTCACTCAAGTACGAGTCTAACCATGTGAATATGTGATTTGAAGTCGAACATGGGAAGACACCATCTGATTACCAACCGATGATGTAATCTGTTAACATATGTGAGAGAAATCATTGATAATGATAATGATCCTCAAGGTACTACAGTACATTTTGCATGGTGTGAATGGATGATTTGATGTTGAACACCATACAAAGTTTTTTGGTCGAAGGCCATTGATGTATGCTTATCGCCGAAAGCGAGAAACCTGCCATTGATGCATTCAATCCTCAAGGTACTAAATGGGTGTTTCTAAGTCAACTTCTTGGATAACAAGTTGATGTCGACAAGAAGCGACTCATCGCAGGAGGGCCTTGATGTATCCCACATCAACAACATGAAACGAGTGTAGTGATTTTAGAGATGGAATTTGACTGACAACACAAGGTTCAGGAATGGCGGTCATGAAAATGAAGGTTTATGGTATTGCAAAAGATGGATTTTGACTAGATGACTTCTCTTGAACATGTCGGCCACACTAAATTGAATTGGTAGCATTGACCCAAAACAAAGCGATGGATGGTATGATAGACCATTGGAATGATAACCATCAAGCTAATAACCCAACCCAGATAGTCACAGTGATGGAGTGAAAGTATCATGTTCAAGAGCGACCTGCTAGCATAAAGTGGTTTTCCCCTTTTTCCATTTTCCCTAGTCATTGTTGACCAGTACCTCTTTATTTTTATCAAGCTTGAGGAGGATAACATATGCTTGTTGTAAAATTTCACCCTTCAGGTGAATCCATCGCTATTTGATGTTTTAACGAGTCTAGCAAAGGTGAAACCCAGTCTTGTCTAGATGGACAAGTTTGTCTCTATTTGATGTTTTTAATGAGTTTATTGACAAAGATAACTCAATCCTTTTCATGTTTAGAGAGTTTGAAAAAGTATAAAAAGAAAACTCCACAAGTTTTTTTTTGTAAATTAATCTCTCAAGTCCGAAAAATTGTAAAATAATACAAGAGAGATATCTTTTCCAATCTGTTAACAATGTGGAAAGGACAAGCACTCGACAATCTTTTCATATTTAGAGAGTTTGAAAAGAGCTTAAAGAGGACTCCAAGGGGGTTCCTTTTTCGTTTTTAATAGAGCTCAAAAAAGAGATAAAAGTGTGCTCTGTGGTCAAAAGTTCAACTTACAATCGAGCACGTTGAATTCTGCAAATCAGTTGTAAAACCTGCTCAAAACATCACCAAATGGATTAAAAATATCTATTTCATAGGTAGAAATAGGCAAATACTAATGTTTAGTTGATTAATTAACATGAAATAAATATAAAACAAGTTTTTACCATGACATTTTTACCATTTGGAACTTACCATCTAGTTTTGTGCTCTGAGCTCAGTTTTTACCTCAAACTTCACCAGCTGATTACGAAAGATTCTGTGGACCATTTCTAAAGTCGTCTGGACCAAGTAGGAACTAAACCTCTCTACTTTCTTTTCAATCCATTCTTTTGTCATTTCATGCAAATTCTAGGGTTTTTTGGGGCCCCTGGGGTTTCATTTTTTTTCCTTGGGATTAGCGCAGGCTTTCACATCAAAAACTATGCTGAAGAGCACCCATATAGAAGGCTAGATGCTCTGCAGCGCACTGTCTCTGGGCTTGGGCTGTGCTGGGCGAGTTTCCCAAGTTTGTTTTAGCTATTAGCTTCAAATTTTGTCTTGTTTTTTGCATGGAAAGGATCCTAATTTAGCTTATGATTATGTTTCAGGCTTTCATCGGATCAAAATGTCAATTACATGGTGAGAAAGAGAGCATGAAGAAAAAGACATGGTTGCCCTAAACAACCCGGGTATAGTTGAGGCCCTTAGGAATTATGGGTTACTCAAATACTTTAAGTTGTCCAAAATGAGGCAACAAATAGAACTATTGAAGTTCCTTGTTCGTGCATGGGATTTGACAAATCAGAAATTTCACATTAGGGACAAGATGGTCCCTATTACTATTGAGGATATTTACTTTCTTATCGGATTGTTGAGGCGAGGTGTCCCCATCTCATTTTTTGGATTTTCCCGTGGAGGTGAATCGGTGAGAGATTACATCAGACAATTTTGTCGGCTGGGTACAAAACCTAGCAAGGATGGAAAAATAAACATTAGGGATGTAAGTGATTTGCCTTTAAGAACGATCCTCTTCATTATCGCAAAATTGGCTGGTAGTGTGACACTACATCTGGCAAACATATCTTATATGCAATATGAACTGGAGTGTCTATAGCCAAAAGTTTTCAATTGGTGCGAGGCTGTACTTTCGTTGCCGAAAGAACAACTGACTAAGGTAAAAAGCGGTAAGACGAAGAATTTCTCCTATGGTTCAATCTTGATTGCTTTTTCCTCAGAGAAAATCCCATTGATGCAACCACGACATGTATTACTGGGTGTGGCTGGTCCTAGAGATCCACGTATGCAGAGGTGGATTGAATTGATGGCTCAACATGCTGGTCAATCAACAATCAATTTCTCCCCTGCATTTTTCAGCTGGCTTGAGCGACAACATGTTGTTATCGAGAAGCATCCATACTCAGGGATGAATTATCGTGGAGATCTAGGTTTGATTCTACCAGTTGGAGCACAATGGGGTGCTATGGGTAAGTTGTTTGACCAAAATGTTTTTGATTTTTCAAGTTTCTACATGTTTTTGTGTTTTTTAAATGTTTCCAAGACTAAACTAAAATAACTTTCATGCATACAGATGTGGGTACTGTTCGACCTGTGGTACGCCAATGGGTTGCAGGTGGGCCAGCGTAGAGAAATATCAGGAGAGCAATTCTCAAGGACTTGGTTTTGGCTGAAACCTTAGCAGAGTTGCAAGATCACATAGAGGGATTAACCCTTGGTATTCTGGATATTCGGATCGAGGAGTTACCTATGAGGTTGCAGTGCTGCACTATTGGTGTTCCTAATCGTTGGGCTAGGCTTTTGCGCATGATAGCACAGGGTGTGATCTATTACCATGAGCACCACTAGATCTACTTAGGATGTTTTGTATGCATTTTTGAGTTTTTGGGTGAGATGAAAAAATGTGTCTTGGGCACAAATTCTGTAAATTTTTTTAAAACACCTATCTATTTTACTTTCAGAGTTATTTTATGGTTATATGCAATCCTATTCAACTGATGATGTGAATTGAAAATATTACTTTTACATGTGTTGAAAATGTCTATTTAACACATAATTCTCTAGAGAATCAGTTAATGTGTTTAGATTTTTGGAAATATGTTGATATTTGATGTGTTCAAAACGTCTTTCCAAAATACAAACTCTAAGGAACATACGAAAAATTGTTGGATTTCAGACAATATAAATGTTTGTTAGTTGTAGTACAACGAGTTGCGAGTCCAACCTAACGATGATTCGGTGAATGCCAAGTGAAATGGAATCAAAGAGTAGTTAAATCAATGTGTTATACTCAATGATATTGTTTGTTGATTGACCAATACAAATCCCTTGAAAACTCACTAACTCACCAATTGGAGCGAAAATGGCCCATGCTGTAGAAGACAAATTCTGCGTATTACGACTAGTACCATCAACACAAACAACAAAAGGTTCCGAAGACTCTGACATCAGCAACACATGCAAAGCGTATTACTAACCAGATAAAAATCTCTAAAAGACACACACATACATGCAATTAAAACATATATACAGTGAGTTTTACTACACTTAATCAAGCATAGTAATGTTTGAGGTACAACCCATTTCGGGGCTACGACAATGGAATCCCATAATAATCTACTAACTCGTAGGCTCCTTTTGCCAGAACATGCTTGACAACATAAGGACCCATCCACATTGGTTCAAATTTCTCTGCTCCAGGTTTATCAGCTTCCTGATTGTAAAGCAAGACTAGGTCTCCTTTTGAGAAGATACAAGGCTTGACATTCCTATCATATTGTGCCTTAATACATTTCTTATGCACTTCGTTAGCCAATGTGAAATCACGACGGGTTTCATACAGATGTATTAATTCCAAGAAACACGCTTCTTCTTCAGAAGTGTCAGGTAACAGGTCAATCACGTGTTTGAGCGATGAAATTTCACATTGTATCAGTAAGATTGCTTCCAAACCATACACCAACTGAAAGGGTGTAAATACAGTTGCATTTCTCACTGAAGTTTGATATGCCCACAAGGCAGAGTACATGATTAAGTGCCAGTTTATTTTACAAACCCCTATCATTCTTTGCAACATCTGCTTTAGGACCTTGTTGATGGCCTCAACTTGTCCACTCGCTTATGGGTAATACGGGGTAGAACTATCATGTGATCGTCCTAACTTAGCAGTCAACTCAACCATCGTGTGATTGCAAAAATGCAACCCATAATCTGTAACTATGGCTTATGGTACACCAAACCGGGCAACCACAGGATTAAAAAAGAAAAGAGTAGCTGTTTCGCCACTATTGTTCAATGTTCGCATCGCCTCGGCCCATTTGGTAAAATATTCAACGACGAATATAATATACCTATGCCCCCCAGCCGAGGTGGGGTTACATGTCATAAAGTCAATACACCATTTGGTGAATGGGCCAACAATAATGACTAGATGCAATGGTGTAGGTGGTAATCTGGTTTTTCGTTCATATATCTGGCATGCATGACAACTTCTAACAAAAATAATACAATCTTTAAATATAGTTGACCAGAAGTAACCAACACGAAGAATTGTTTGTGCGATTGCATATCCAGATAAGTGTCCACCATATGCACTTGAATTACAATCATTCAATGATTTCTCAGCCTCCTCATGCATGAGGCACCTCCGTAAAACTGTATCGATACCACGACGGTAAAGTGTGTCACCAATGATCAGATAATCTTTGGCTTGGTAACTAACACGTCGTTGTTGCGGGTGAGAGGTATCTTGCCGAAAAGTTTGGGTTTGGAGATAAATCAATATATCTCCATACCAGGCGTCAGATGATGAAATCAGAAACAAAGACTCATCCAAAATTGATGGTTCAGATGTTGAATCGATGGAGGTTGAGGAAAGGTCACATAGTAACTCAACGAAAACTAAAGATTTCTTTGATTTAGACTTGATGAATTCTAAATCAAATTCCTATAGAATAACTATCCATTTTGAATATTCCCCCCCCCAGCAATTGACGTGACAAAATGTATGTCATAGGGTTGCAATCTGAAATGACTGTTGTTTTCCGTAACAGGATATAATGGCGAAATATTTGAACAACTTGCATAGCTACCAAAGCTAGTTTTTCGACATAAGAGTACTTCCTTTTTGTATTGTTGAGATTACAGCTCAAGTAATAAATAGGATGTTCAATCTTGTTTTCTTCCTGGACTAAACCATGCCAATGGTTGTATCTACCACAACAAGATACATGTAATAGTCATTTTGGTAATTTGGAGAATAGATTAATGAAGTTCTAATCAGGGTATCTTTAAGAGTGTTAAAGGAAGCTTGGGCAACCTGATCCCAATGAAAGGTTATCTCCTTTTTCAAAAGACGTGTAAAACCTTTAGCCATTTCAATTTAATTAGGAATGAACCTCCTCAGAAAGTTGGCTTTCTCTTGGAGTATCTGTAACTATAAAGGATTTGAAGGTGGAGGTAAATCCAGAATTGCCTGAACCTTTAATGGATCTAGTCAAATCCCTTCTCGAGACACTACAAATCCAAGCAAGCGACTAGAACCAACAAAAAACACACATTTATGTGGATTGATTCGAATCTTATAGTGTTGGCACCATAAAAATATTGCTATCAAGTGTTGCGGGTGATCAGTCCACTTTCGTGAATGAGCAGGTAAATCCTCAAGGTAAGGTTGAACAATGTGCTTGATGTCATGGAAGGCATAATTAACTTCCCTCTGAAATGTGGCTCCAACATTCTTCAAACTGAATGGGAGTTTCCTATAGGCGAATGTGCCCCATGGACAAATAAAAGATGTTTTTGATTGGCCCTGTGGGTGTATATTGATATAATTGTAGCCAGAAAATCCATCCATAATGAGCATATTTCGCATCTAGCACATTCATCAATAATTTGGTCGATAAAAGGAGTAGGATAATTATCCCTATAATTGATGCACAGTCGAATTGTTCCTTGTTTCTTCATGACAGGAACAATGTTGGAAACCCAGTCAGTAAGAGGAACAGGGTAAATAAAACCAACCCACAAAAGTTTTTCAACTTCTACTTTAATTGCAACATCTTTCTTTCGATGAACCGGTCGAAGCTGTTGTTGAACTGGCTTGACATCAGGGTACATTTTAATTTTGTGTTCAACAATACTAGAGTCAATGCATGGCATCTCCTCGTAAGACCATGCAAAAATATCTCTAAATTGACGAAAGAGAGTATGGTAATTATTGAGTTCCAATGGAGAACAAGATTTGCCGACATGAATGTTCTCTACAATATTAGGCTTGGTCAAAATATTAATAGAAATCATTTCTTCAATATTTGACAGGTTTTGCTCAGATTCGATTGTGTCTATGAAAACTAAATTCGATAGGAAATCAACGACTGACGGGTGGTTTAGTTCATTTGAATAATCTTCAATGTCATCTGGAAGATGGGAACAATGATGATAATCTTCCCATGGTTCCTTTTCTATCATCATTGATTGGATGATTCCTTCATCTGTAGAATGTATACGTGAAAAAGGATCTGAAGAGGTACCATATTCTAATGACCGATCTACCCATACAATTGTTGAGTGTAGATTTGGGTTTGCCGTAGAAGCCCAAAAATTTGATTGCTACGATGATTCAATGGGGCTTAACGACATCACGTCGATATTACTATCAACTTCGACTTTGTTGGTAATCCTCCTTAAATCAGATGAGGTGGAGGAAATCATGTTGCAAGTATCTACTCTTGCCACGTCTGCCAAATCAGATGGCGACGATAGGGTAAAAGTACTCATTAGGGAAGGATCTCTAAAGGGACCTACTCCAACACTTTGAAGTGATAGCGGGGGTCCGTATACCAACAGAATGCTTCCCGTAGCTTGTGAACTATTGGCAAAGAAGGCTAGCTGATCAATGACTGTGATTCTAACCTTAAAAGGGAATGCAATAGTACGAAAGTACGTGGAAACCATAATAGCCATAGCATATACCCAAGGCCTTCCCAGTAAAATGTTGTAATCGAAGGGTCCGTCAACTACCTCGACTTCAACAGTAACTATTTTTCCCCCTAGTTTGATTTGCAGGTTACTCAAAATCCCACATGGAGTATATGTTCTTCCATCGAAAGCTTTCAACGTAGTCAATGATCGTGACAATGACGGTGAACCAAGTGTTTTCCAGCAGCTCATGGACATAATGCAAGTAGATTCCTCCTCATTAATAATAGTCCAGTGAACATTATTATTGAGAGCTTTTACTTGAATTAGGAAAGCTAACTATGCCGGTAAATGTGGTGTATATCCTGCATGGTTAAAAACCATAAGATTTGAATATGTAGGATCTATTTCGCCTATTGCTGATAGTAAAGCCTGCTTTTGGGAGGGACATTTTTGCAACACCTCGAGTGTCGACATAGCAGAAGGTGATTGAGCAAGATCTTCCACTATGTTATAATTTTGAGCTGCTCGAGCCCGAGGGTTAAATGTCGATTTGTGCACAACTCCATTTGGTGGTTTTATCGTCAATTCAGGTACAATGGGTGCAACATTTTCAGATGAAGTTGAAGTCGAAGGATTAGGTTGATCAGTGACCTAATTATTTGACGACGATGATGGATTTCCATAATATTTGTTTCTCGTTGACACCAAAACTTCGTTTTGTGGCTTTGTGATGGATAACATGAGTACTTGGGATGTGGAAGCATGGTCTGTTGCAATTAAATGTGTCTCCGGGTTTGGAAATGGATCAATCAACACTGCCAATGTGTTTGAAGTCTTTAAAAGTTTAGAGACCTCTGAGCAATGTGGATAATCTCTTGTAAAATGCTCATCATTACAGATCAGACATGGATAACGAGGTTTCATTGCCGAAGTAGAGGAATTAGATGATTTCTCTGGAGGGGAATTATCTTGTTTCTTTTTGTTTTTCCCCTTTTTCTTGCTTCGTGGTTGCTTTGGATTTTTGCCTTGGTCAGATGACATGTAATTAATTTTGGAGGCAAGAGTATTTTCTGATGCATTGGTAGTTTGATTGGAAAGAGCAAGAGTTTGACCAGATGGTCTTCTTGCTGTTTGCATGCTTAAAGAAACGATCACACCATTGCTGACATGAGAGTCCTTACTCGATTGTGGAGGAGGGGGACCAGTGAAAGCTGGTCAAGGTGCATCGGGAATTTTATCATAAAGCATGCCAAATTGTGTGTAAATCAAATCCAAGTATTGGGAACGAGCAATAACTTGCTCTTCTATGACAACTCCACCTTTTTCCACATCCTCGGTGATTGGTTGCAACAAGGATTTTATGAACCACTCAGCGAAAAGTTGATCAGGAACATATGCCTTAACCATTTGACGACGACACTGCCACTCATGAATATGATCTGATATATGGATAACAGTAGTCTGTTTAAAGTTGGTTAGGAGTTTTGTTCCAGTCTCATATTTGATAGGCAATTGGAAGTGGGTCAAAAATGTAGTGGCTAAAGTGGTGAAATTATCGAAAGAAGCTCTTGGTAACTCAATGTACAATTTAGCAGCTGGACCAATAAGTGTTCTTTGGAAAAGACGAAGTCTAATTGAATCATCATTTAAGGAGTTTGATGAACACCACAAATGAAAGGTCATGACATGATTTGATGGGTCTTCTACAGGATTTCCATTAAATTTCGGAATGTTAGATGGCAACTTATGTGGAATTATCAACCACCAAGGTGCATATAAGATTGGATCATTAGTGAACCGATTTAAATCTGGTAATTCTAAAGTTGCTACAAATGGTAACTGTCGATTCAAGTCAGGTTGAGCTACCTAGGATATGATGGAATTGCATGAGCAATAGGCCTTTTCATACCGACATAGGGCGTCTGCATTTGGTAACCTTGGTATGGTTGTTGTTGAACAAAACCAGCATAAGATGGTTGTTGATAACCAGGTTGAATGTGTGGTTGTCCATAACCTACAAAGCCTTGTTGACCAGGACCTTGGTAAGCTTGAGATTGACCAAAACTAGGTTGAGTCTATGGAACAAGTCCAAACTGGGGTTGGAATTGCTAGAATTGGGGTTTTTGAAATTGAGGCTACCACATTTTTTGAATAAAATATTGTTGTTGTTGGTACAACTGTTGTTGATTTAATGGTTGTTGCTGTCCAACAATGAAAGGTTGGCCAGGTTGTGAATAAACTATACTAGTGTAACCCTGGGTTAGTTCAGATAAAGGTACTCTAACCTGAGGCTGTTTCTGAACCCCAGAAACAAGTGGTTATTGTACAACAACCTGAGGAACTTGAACTTCTTGACCTGAAACTTGTGGTTGCAAGGTAGAAGGATCAATTTGTATCGGTTGAGACATAACAATTTGAACTTGTGACTGTGGTACAACAATGCCAACAAGTGTAGTAGGAATAGCTGACACAGTTTACATTGGTTGTGTTGGATACACAAGCCTTGGTTGAATTGGCATTGTTGGTTGCCATTGACAAACTCTAATTCTAGATTGTCTTGAATACTATGGGTTATTACCATATGGTAGTCCTTCGGAATAAGGAGGATATGGTGAATAAGCATATTGCTCTCCATATGGTGGCAATCCAATATTTAATGGATGCATAGGTATTTGTTGACTAGATTTCCCAGCTTGATACTGATATGTGGGATCAAACTGTTGAGTTCTCGTTAGAGAAGAACCAGGTAAAATTCTAGTTGAGGACATGGGTGATGACCATGGTGTAGAAGCAACCCTTGAGTGGGTTCTAGACAATGATTAGTAACCAATCAGGATGGACGTTTCACAATATAGGTGCGACTCAAGTGTGGTAGAAAACATCGTAGAGGTTGTAATAGAAGATTCTGCTACAACTGCATGAGATGATACAGTTTGAGATGTTGACGGTTGTTCATGCATAGTTAATTGACCCAAAAGTTGTCCTAAAGAATCAACGGGTACTTGAAAAGAAGCAGGATCAAATGGAGTGGAGAAATCAGGAGTATGAGGGTAAAGATAAAGCCAAGTTCCAGAGTGAAATGGGGTTCCAAGTGTGGAATATTCTTCCAATTCCTCCTCTATAACAATTAAACCTGGTGGAAGAACTTCACTGTCAGGTCCGTAAAAGATTTCTGGTGTTGATAAAGTTGAAGTTTCATTAGTAACTGATGTCTAAGGGGTAACCGATTGATCATCTTCTGGTAAAGTAACAACTTTTGAATGTTCAAATTCGAAGTCCAGATGTTCGGGTAAATGAACAACAGTTTCATAAAGAGGTTCCTGAACAACTTCAGGTTCAGATATAACTTCTGTTTGAACTAGGATAGATTCTGGATTAACTTCTGGTTGAATTGATTCAAGTTCAAAAGTACTTTCTTGTTGAGCAACTTCAAGTTGAGGATCAACTTGTTGTTGAACAATGTTGGTTATTGTTTCACTAGGATTAGTGCTAATGTCCTCAGGTAATTATGAAACTTCTTCTTCAGAAACAGATGGGCCAGAAATAGTTGGAGTAACTAGAGTCTCAATACTTACCGAAAAATATGATTCATCTAATTCAGATGAAGAACTAGGAGTTCTTGATGTACTAGACTCAATTAAGCGAGACCGCTTTGTCCGAATTGGTGTCGCTTCAGGAGGCAAAGGCAGCTTTCTCGCTGTTCTCCACGAACGACAGGGTAGGGGTTGATGTTCCTCTACGATTGCTGATTAATTTTATTATCAAAAAAGAAATAAACAAAAGGGGGTATACTAGGCAAAAGGTTTACCAAGAAAATATGAACTACAAAATACCTCCTGGTGAACCAAGAAGTATGGGTAGGAAATCTCTCCGAATGATGTGTTCGGTGTATCATAGTTTACAAGGTGGCTAACTTGGTTACTTAAGGATGGATAGAAACCTAGAGTTGTCCTCCCATATATGCCCGAAGGTACATGGAGGTCTAGTCTGTAGAAGCGTTGTCTAATGCAAAACCACATAGTGAGAGCATTCCCATATACTTTACGTGCTGTAACACCGCCCTATATACCCGAAGGTACGTGGACGAGCTACAATATACTCATGTACGTGGAATGAGATATCACACTCGGGATGTATTGCAGACAAGTTAGTGGCAACTGCTTTGTTTTACAACGCCAGAACACGTCTCTAGCCTAGAACCACTAAATGTTCTCGTTAATGACAATGATCCATTAGGTAAATTGATGTTAATTTTAAGTTGATCTTGCTTAGTAATTTTCCTTTCATGTTCACCACGTGATGTATTCTGAAATTCATAGGAATGCAACTATCATGATAAGCATTATTTCCATTCAATTTAGCAATGAAAATTCTAGCTACTTAAGGATAGAGCAATCAGATTTCTTTTGATCAAAGAGAAAAGAGCACAATCTAAATGCAATTTCCCTACACTATTCCTATCAGCACACACAAACTCTTTTCAATGCAACATGCATGTATTTATTTTCGATTCCCTTAATGTGAATATGAACAAAAAGGAAATATGTGCATAAAATCAATCAATCTTTCATATGAACGAAGACTTTTACGATAGTTCAAATTCAAAGGAAGAGAAGACTTTACAACACTTTATTTTGAATGAAGATTAATCAATTATATCCTAACTTTGACTATTGATCGATAATGATAAAGAAAACATGAAGAAACATTAATCAATCCTATCAAAGTTGGGCTAGACCATGAGATAAAAACTCATTTTCTGAGACATAACATTCATTGATCAATCAACAAACAATCAAATAGAGAAAATTTGGCAAAAAAATCTTTCCAAAGGTGGGAAACTAATCCTAGGAGGATCAGTGTAGCCCAGAGTGGGAGATAGTGCACTTCAGAGCACTGTCCCTAAGCTAGGGATGCTCTGCAGTGCAATGTGGAACTCATTAGAGAGGTTTGATTTTATATTCAAGAGGCCACTATATTTCTACAAATTTGGAAAGTTTATGTAGCAAAAAGACATGTATGCTGTTTTAAAAGACTAATGAAGATTTTTTTGGCAATTCCAAGCATTGATATGTGGAGTATGTGTTCTTCTCTCTATGTATCATTTTCATATGTGTTTCTTTCCTCTTAGAATTCATGTAATTGTAGCTGCTGGAACTAAATCCTGTATGTTATATTTATCTATGTCATGTTATGGCAGATGGTGTCTGTAAATGTAAGATTGAAAGCCTTAAATTGTGCTCCATGGTTTCTAATCTCACTATCTTTCTTAATACATTACTCTACTCAATTTAAATGCACACGATTCTATTAGCTAGCCCTCTTTACCAGACTTCTTTCTCAATTTCTTCCCTCACCTATACTACACAATAATCGAAGCTTCACTACCTGTGTGTAGGCTGCCATGGATGAAAATTACTTCTTTGGAACAATATACTGTCAATGTATGTAACATGTCTGGTTTTTGAGTATGATTATTGAACCAATTTCAAAACTTTTTATACTTTTAAACTCTTGAGCAATAAATATTTATCTACAATAAAATTTAAGATGTCCTGAGCACTAACCCTTATTCTCAAACCAGGGGTTATCTCTAGGAGCCACAACTTTTTTTTGATGTTGTACTCTCATTTTTGTTTTTCTTAAGTTTTACATCCCAAAGGAGTGGGGTGCAAAACATAGTAGAGATTGGACGTATTTTTAGTGAAATGGATGAGCTCAAGTGCCATGTCGAGCCTACTCAATTAAAAACTGCTTGGGAATAACTTTATAACAATACAAACAATTCTTAAATTGGCTACTGGGATATTTATCATTCTCATATATATATATAATATATAATAATATATATATATATATATATATAAATATATAATATATATATACTATATATATATATATATTATAATATATATATATATATATATACATATTATAATATATATATATTATTATATACATTAATAATTTTTAATTTTCAATTCTATTGAATTTAATGTTTTTTATTTTGAACATCTACAAAGTTTCACATCTATAGAGGATATAGATAAATTCTCACTTATATAATTGATATTAAAATAATATAATTTTATGGTTGGAAATTCTTGTTTCATTCTTCTTTCCCTAACTTTATGATATGTTGGATAAAAAATATGCTAAAAAATTAAAGTTTTCAAAATGTCTCAAAAATGGAATGACTGGATAGATGTCGTCGTTCTGAATTCGACACAACTCATTTCACGGAAAACAGATGCCGTATGCTCCCAAAAATGAGTTCTATTAATTTTTGGAAACATGTAAAAATTTGTTTTTGGCAGTGCAGGGCTGCCTCGTCAGTAGTCTGTAAAACTTACTAGGCCTGCTGACTTGGCAGGGTGACTGGGCTCTAGGGGCCAATCTCAGTGCAACAAGTGGCATTATTTCATTGGTTGGATGATGGGTTGTGTTGGCGGATTTTCCTTGGTTGATGTGGACCAACCACAGGTTTCCACGTGGCCCAATCAGAGGCTACCACGTGGTACCTCAATAGCCACTAAAAATTTGGTTAAGGTAAAATTGCACCTCTGGGGATTCAAACACTAGACCTCCATCATAGTAATCGTGACCTCCACCAACTGACCACACATATTACTTATCAAATTATGGTGCATTGTTTCTATTTAAGTGTTATATGTGCAAGGTTTGGGGAAGGGGGCCTGGGCTAGGCCCTAGCCCCTAGCCACCATAGCGCCATGGGACCATGGGTGGGGGGCCAAGGATTAGGCCCTAGCTGAGCCCCATGTGTACCATTAAAACCACACCCTAACTGGCACTACACACCGTCATGTGACTAGTTCCGAGACCGCTAGCCATGACCACTAAGCAGAGGAGGTAAAGGGGGCTAGCCACGGGGGCTAGCCCCAGGTCCCATAGGGACCATACGACTAGGTGTGCTTAGAAATAGGGCTAGCACAAGGGGGGCCATCCCTAGGTTCCATGTGAAATCACGTGACTGAGGGCACAGGAGGAACAGGGGCTAGACAAAGCCCCCAAATTTCGACACTCATCACGGTTTTATGGCCTCCACATGACCGAATTTTTTGGGAATGGGGGCTTAAAGGTGCCCTTATCTGTCCTACAATTTTTCCCACCGAGCGGGAATCATGCCAAGTTTAACGGGAAGTTTCTGCATTTGGGGTGCTCGAGCCAGTTTTTGGCCGAATTGTAGGATGGTTAGCTGCATGGGAAAATGAGGAAAGAGGCATAACTTTCTCAGTTTTTGGTCTTTTTTGGAGCAGAAAGAGGCTAGATAGGGGTTTTTAATAGAGTTGATGCCATTGGAGCTGTTATTGAAACCATTTGACCACTATAACTTTATTAAAACACCATTTTTATGAGTATAATGATATAAGCCCAAGCATTGGAAGTTGGACCAAGAGATGTAGCCTAGGAGGGGTGAACTCCTTCATCACTTGTTGTTTTGCGTTTACTATTATGATGGTGCTATCTACAATATTCTACAATTTTTGAAGTTTAAATTCATGTTTTATGTGTTTATGAATTTAACATAAGAGCCTCAAAACTCAAATTTAATCACTTGCAATTTACATAAACCTCAAGTAATTTCATATGCAGATCAATTTTGGTATCAGAGCATAGGTTCCTTGTTGCTGTGAGGATTTAATTGTTTGCCATTGTTTTGATGCTTACAAAGTTGAAGCTCAAGAGAGGACAATGAAATATTGTGGGTGCAGGTTCTCAAGTTGGAACAAGGACAAGGAGAGCACATTTACCACAATCTCCAACACAAATTTCACCTCAGTTTGTACTTGAAGCTTCAGTAAAAATGTCACATGAAGGAGGACCCACTAACATGCTAGATGATGAGAAGGCTTTCAGAAAAACATTCTTTGACATGAATGAGATGGTGAAAGTTATCTATGAAGAGAGAAACACAAGATTAAAGGGATAGAGCTCCAAACCTTCAAAAGGAGAGGGTTGTTCAAGAAGAAAAGGATGAGACGAGGAAAAGCCTTCAAAAGGGAATGGAGGTAAACCACCGGCTTATCCATCTTCATCTTCATCTTCACAATAATTTTCATCTTCTTCCACAACTATCCCTTCACAAACAACTCCACAATACCCAAAGAGACATGGTAAAAATCCCTTATTAAAACTTGATATTAAATTCAAATTGCCTATGTATAATGGTGAGGTTAATGCTAAAATACTAGATAATTGGGTACGTCAACTTGAAGTATATTGCAGGATACAAAACATCAAGGATGATGAAATAAATATTCAATTGGTTTCATTAAGGTTGGAGAGTGCAACATTGATTTGGCGGGAAGACAAAACAAAAGAGGATATGAAAAATCATGGTAAGGTCTCAACCTATTGGATTGATTTTATTACTACACTTAGAAGACAATTTTATCTTTTAGCTTATATGTGGAAGACTATTATGGATTGGTAGAATTTTAGGCAATTAAAAGGACAAAGTGTTCAAAACTATACTCAAGAGTTTAGGAGAAGAGCACTAGTATTGGGTGTAGATTTGACATCTCAAGAAACATTGTGAGGTTTATGTAGTTACCTAAGGCACATTATTCTCATGTTCAATCCCACAAATTTAGATAGGTTTGTGTTCAAGCCACACATATAGAAGCAAGAGGGAAAATATTTTAGATGAGAAAAGTGAGAGTTCCCTTGAGTATGGAGAAAAAGGAAAGGGTAAGTTTAAGGGAAAATGGAAGAAGAATGCTTCTATTAAAATGGAAAAATAAAAGCTCACATGCAAACATTGTTTTAAAAATGGCCATGATGAAGATCATTGCTGGACAATCCATCCAGAAATGAGATCCAACAAACGTAAAAACAAAGAGAGGGAGAAAATAACCGCAATTATAGAAAATTACTTAGGTTCTAATTTAGGAGATGAAGCCAATATTAGAGAGATGGGTTTGAAAGGTAAGAACATAGAAAGCACTAGTTCTTCAAGTTGCTCCAATGATACTCAAAATCATGAAACATGAATTGAAATTTTCCACATTAGATTTGTTTCAAAGCATACCAAAATTGACACACTATTTGATAGTGGGTCACAAGAAAATTTTATTTCTGAAGACTTAGTCTTGAAGTTAAATCTAGAAACCATTCCACATACAAGACCTTATCCTTTAGGCTAGATATGTAAGAATCCAAATTTGTAGGTGACAAGGAAGTGTATCCTTAGATTTGCAATCACTGCAAACTTTCTTGACGAAGTTGAATATGATGTAGTTCCGCTTGAGATTTCTGGTATAGTTTTGGGAAGCCCATATCTTTATGATAGGAGAGCATTTTTTCATCACCATGAGAATACGTATCACTTATTCAAGAATGGAATTGAGTACATAGTTAGAGCACATGGTAAGAATATGAGTTTGTCTCTTATGCATGTTGGAAAAATGAAGAGAATTGTGAATGCAAGTAAAATTTTTTCTTTGTTAATGTTCAAGCATCAAGATGTTGTGAATGAGGCCTTTCAAGGAAATGCATCAACTGATAAATCTGATTTCTACTGGAAATAAAAATGAGAGGGGGGTGGGGGGGGGGGGGTGAATCAGTATTATTAGATCAATAATTTAATTTTCAAAACTAATTTGTATACACTACTTTAGCTCAATGAACTAGCGTGTATATGCAATTGTACTTAATGCAACCAGCATATATGTAGATATCTTTTGATTTACCCAAATTATCATGTATTGAACTTTAATCAGTATATCAATAATTCATTAGACAGTGCAGTAAAAACAGATTAAAGCATCACACATATGCAGCACACATGAACACCAAGATATAGGGTGGAAACCCAATGTGGGTGAAAACCACTTGCTGCTGTCGTCTCTGTCTTCTTTTAATAATAAGAAAATTCTGTTTACAATTTTTGTACTGGTGCAGTCTTATACCAGTACGCATGCTTCTACTTGTAGAAGGCTACAACTTTCTCTCGTTCTCTAGATTCTACTGGAAGGGAGCTACAACCCCCTAGCTCTTGTACTAGCCGTTATGTTTTTTTAGTACATAGGCACCGACCTTCTCTTTTTCTTCTAGGGACCACATTTCATAAATTTTTAGACTGGATCCATCAACAACATCATAAGTGTAATTCAATCATCAAATATATCTACAGCAACCAATCACCTTTTGAACTAACCACAACCGAATCAATCAATCACTTTGACAACCCATCAATCTGATTATTCAGAATACTGTCACCAGAATACAGTAACCAGAACCTAGACCAGAACCCAGAACTCTGCAACAACAAACAACAAACTAAAACATATTTTATAAGGTATACCCAGATCATATCATTTATAGAATAATATATGCGTCAGTATTCAGATCTAGAATATTCATGAGCAAGAACACATAATGATAGTTCATTTTATGCCTTAAGATCCCGATCCATCATTAGATCTTATCCTCCATCAACCGCTAAGGTTCCTCCTTGGTTTAGATCCAACAATGCAACATAACCCATAACCTGCATACTAGGTCTCACACTTCATCAGATATTCAATACTTGTGTGTCTTGGCCTAATGATCTTCTCCTCCTTTTATAGTTTTAGGCCTTTCTCAATACCATGGACCAAAACCACTTAGGACCAATACCTTGGATCAAATACCTAGGGTCAATACCTCGGACCAAATACCATGGACCAATACCATGGACCAAAACCACTTAGGACCAATACCTTGGATCAAATACCTAGAGTCAATACCTCGGACCAAATACCATGGACCAATACCATGGATCAAAATACCATGGACTAAATACTTCGGACCAAAACTTAGTTTTCCAAGGTATACACATTTTTCTTTCTGTGAAAGTGTGTGTGTGTATGTTATATGCTCCTTTTGTTCTGTTAGCCTGCGTGTATACGCGGCTTGGTTAATGGTGAACCTGCGTATACCTCTCTTTCTTCATTATGTGAAGATTGATATGTAATTCTTTGCTATTTTCCTGCTATACTCTGATTCCTTGAAGCCGCCCTGCATTGCATTCTGTCACATCTAATATCTCTTCTATAGATTCATCTAGTTACCATATACAAGTGAGTTGTTTTGCTACAAGTGGGTTGCCATCAAGTACAACACATACATCATAATCCCAACAATCTCCCCCTTTGGACTTGATGGCAACAACAACCACACCAAGTCAGTCTCCCCCATTGACATCAAGGGCAAAGGGTCATGTTCCCCTTAAGTGCATGCTGAATTCTATGATATGCTGAAGTGTGCTAATTGAGCTCCCATGATCGAGTCCAGCATAAGCAAGGTCTGCAAAAAGATGTTCTAAAAGAAGAACATGACTTTATACATTCATCAAAAATGACCTTCCTATCACCAAAGACTCATACATACATCCATCTCCCAACCAAGTGGGGATATACCAAATTTGACTCATCCACCCAACCAAGTGGGGATTAAAAAAAAAAAAAAAAAAAAAAAAAAAAAAAATAATTACATCATCCATCCCATGCACAGTGGGGTTAGAAATTAGGTCTTTTCATGACCTTTACAAATAGAGATTTTTTTCTTCTTTTTTTTTTTTAAACAAGACCATGATAGTCATCAACAACTATCATATGATCTACACCATTAACAACATCTGTCAATCAACATCCAGACCAATATATGTCCATCATTAGTTCCCAAACTATCATCAACCATGTTCTCCCCCTGAACCTGTTCCACCTGTTCACTGTCTGATCTGATCATTGCATATGTCAGTAAGAGATATCAAAGCATCATCATCAATAAGATATTCATCAAGTTATCAACAACTTTATGAGGAACAATATATTTCCACATGTCATCAACAAAGTGAAATCATCATCAAACAGAGCAGATAATTGACAGAACCATAGCAGGCCCCTTTTTTTCTGAGTCTGGCCCACTGCTTTCCTTCAAACCAATAGATACACGACTATGCCCACAGAAAACTGCGCATATACGCAACTACACTTTATGAAACTCGTGTATAACCACCTTTCTTTGAAGAAAACAAGATTTAACAGCAGGATGATGCAACAACTACTCCCAGCTTTTTTCTGAGATATTCAAATGTCTCTTTGGGCAATGGTTTAGTGAATATATCATCAACCTGTTTTTTGGAGGGAACATACTCCAGTTTGACCTTTTGTTCAAGCACTTATTCACGTAGAAAATGATATTTGATGGGTATGTGCTTGGTCTTGGAGTGCATGATTGGATTCTTTGAAATACCGATGGCACTTGTATTATCACATAGAATGGAGATAGGTGGAGTACATGTGATTTGAATGTCTTGCAAGGTTTGCATCATCAAAAGTAGTTGTGTGCAACAAGATGCAACAGCCACGTATTTTGTTTCAGCCGTAGATAATGCAATTGAACTTTGTTTCTTGCTGAACCAAGACACTAACTTGGAACCCATATAGAATGCACCACCACCAATGCTTTTTCTGTCAACACTTCCTGCCCAATCTGCATCTGTATATACATGAAGTGTAAGATCGGTATCTCTAGGATACCATAAACCAAAGTTTTGTGTTCCTTGAAGATATTTGAAAATCCTTTTGACTCCCTGAAGGTGTGTTTCCTTAGGATTTGCTTGGAATCTTCCAACTATTCCAACTACATGCATGATGTCCGGTCGGGTACCTGTTAGATAAAGCAGACTGCCAATCATGGATTTGTAAGTTGGTTGATGTACTACTGCTGATTCATCATTTGAGCTAAGACTGCATCCTGTTACCATTGGGGTATATACTGGGTTGGAATCATTGTACTTTTTTAGGATCTGTTTGAGATATTTGGTTTGTGAGAGAAGAATATCATCTTTATTTTGTTGAACTTGTAGACCAAGAAAATAGGTAAGCTCACCAAGCAAGGACATTTCAAATTCTTGCTGCATTACTGAGGCAAAATTATGACTCATGGATTCTTCATTGCTACCAAAAATGATATATACACAACAATTACTAGCAATTTATCAGTGTCCATCTTTGCATATAGATTGCTATCTGCTGACCCCTTTGAAAAACCCTGTTGGTGGAGATATTTGTCAAGATGGTAATACCAGGCCCTTGGAGCCTATTTTAGACCATAGAGAGCCTTTCTGAGTTTTCACACAAGTTTTGCATCATTTCCAAGAATGAATCCTTCTTGTTGTTCAATATAGACTTCTTCTTCTAAGTCTCCATTAAGAAAGACAAATTTTACATCCATTTGGTATACTTTGAATTTATGAAAACTAGAAAGAGAAAGAAACATTCTTATGGCTTCAAGTCTAGCAACAGGTGCAAAATTTTCTTCAAAATATACACCTTCTTGTTGAGCATATCCTCTACAAACAAGTCTGGCCTTGTTTCTAATAACTTCTCCATTTTCGTTCAGCTTGTTTTTGAATATCCATTTGGTTCCTATGATATTCTTATCATGAGGTCTACGAACTAATTCCCAAGTATTATTCTTTTCAATTTGCTCAAGTTCTTCATTCATGGCCTTGACCCAACATTCATCTTTGCATGCTTCATTTACATTTTGAGGTATAGTGGAAGATAGTATTGCTAGATAGCTTGTGGCTTCAGCAATAGTTCTTCTTGTCTACACACTTTCCCGTTTTTCCCCTAAAATTTGAGTTTCTGGATGATTTTTCTGAACATACCTGGATGGAGTCTTTTCTTCTATCGTTATCTCTTCTTCTGGTGCTTCATTGGTTTCTTCTTCAAAATCAGTGTGATTTGATGTGGGAAAATGATCCTCATCTTCTTCATTGTCATAATCTTCGGTTTGTTATCTTTTTTGGATTTTCTCATGCTTCATCAACTATAACATCAATACTTTCAATAATTTTCCCAAGTCCTAGCCAAGAAGAATACCTTCATCTGCTCTAGGTTCAAACTTACCAAGTTTTTCATTAGTCCTTTTGATGTAACATTTGCTTCCAAAAACTTTGAAGTATTTTACAGTAGGAGTCTTACCATACCAAAGTTCATGTGGAGTTTGAGTGTTGTTTACCCAAACATTTGCTTGGTTGAGAATAGTGATGACGACGAATGCAACTTCACCCTAGAAGGTTTCAGGAGTTCCAGATTCATCTAGTATAGCATAAGCAATTTGTTGAACAGTTCTGTTCATCCTTTCTACCACTCCATTTTGCTGAGGAGTTCTTGCGGTGGAGAACTGCCTTTTTATTCCATGTTGTTCACAAAAGTCAAAGAATTCATCCGAGGTAAATTACCCTCCTCGATCAGATCTGAGGCATTTGATTTTGCGATATGATTCATTTTCAACCAAAGCTTTGAAGGCTTTGAACTTTTCAAATGATTCATATTTATTCTTTAGAAGACCAATCCAACACATTTTGGAAAAATCATCAATGAATAATATAAAGTATTCTTCTTTGCGAGGTGCATTTTTCCTTAATGGTCCACATAAATCAGTATGAACAAGTTCAAGAGGCTTACTAGATGACCCTTCCTTTTCGATGAATTGAGATCTGGTTTGCTTATCGAATTGACATGATTTGCATATAATATTTTCAGGAATTTTGACATTTGGAAGATCACGAACAACCTAGAATCTACATGCTTTTATTATTTGAGAAAAGCTTAGATGTCCCAATCTTCCGTGTCATAGCCAATTTTCATCATTTTTTCTTAGATAGCACTGTTGTTGTCCTCCCTTGAGTATGCATAGGTTGTTTCGAGTTCTTGTACCTTTAATCACAGTTTCTCTGGTATCAAGCTCATGAACAACACATCCATTTGATTGAAAAATTACTTCATTTCCTTGATCACACATTTGACTCACACTCAACAGGGTATGCTTTAAGCCATCGACATACATAACATTCCCAGCTTTAACTTTTTCTTTCAAGAAAACATAGCCTTTACCTTTTATGATAGTAGGAGTGTCATTTCCAAATGAGACACTCTTTTATTTTTCTAAGGCATTATATGGGTGTAGTTTTTCTTTGTCAGCTGTCATGTGTTTTGAGCAACCATTGTCGATGTACCATTGGTTTTCTTGTCCTTATGCATACAAGTATATACCACATCTTTCTGTTTGCGGTTATTTCTTTCTCCATATTTTGGGATTTAATGGAGTTTTCTCCTTTTGATATATTTGCCGAAATTTACTCTTTCATTCAGATTCTTCATGGCCAAAGTTGTTACATATTGAGCATTCTATTTCATTTTCAAGAAGAGAAATGTTATTATAGGAAATTTTCTTGATCCCTGTCACATTCCTTTGATTTTGTGCTTCTCTAGTCATGATGGTTTTGTAAGCAACACATTGAGCAACTTTTTGTCCAAAATTATGACATGAGAAACATTGACCATTAAAGAAGTTCCTGCGATTATCGAATCTACTGATCTGGTGATTGTAGTTTCTATTGATATTCATCTTTGAAGCAAATTGAGTACGATTTACCTGAGGTTGGTTGTGGCTTCTGTTCATCCTTGAAGTAAATTGAGCCTAATTTACCTGGTGATATGCTTTATGCCTTTGCTGACGATTGTCAAACTGTTCATTGCTCTTTGCTGCATCAAGATAGCTTTTAGTGTAGGTTGACGGATTCTGTGTTTGAGATGCTTCTTCAGTATATCCAAGACTTGTCTTTATCAGAGGAGAACACTGCACTTTGATAATTTCATTTAAGGTTTTTGATCCTTTAGCAAATCTAAGATTGAGAGCTTTTGTTTTCTCAAGATCCTTTCTTAG
>APFE030383642.1:204719-226258 GCA_000404065.3 Pinus taeda
GAACATGGTGGTTCTTCGATCCAACATTAGAGTCTATGAAATCATGATTAACATTTATTTTGTTCTCATCATGAGTTTCCTTTACTACCTTTTCGCCATTAGTAAGCATTTCTTGTAGAAACTTTGTCAAATCTATCTTCAAATATTCCATGCTTGTCTTCAAATATTTCTTCAAATCGTCCATCTTAGCTTCCACACCATCCATCTTAGCTTCCACGCCATCCATCTTAGTTTCCACGTCATTCATCTTAGCTTCTACTCCTTTCTTTAAACCATCCATATTAGCTTCCACGCATTTCTTTAAACCATCCATCTTAGCTTCCGCGCCATACATCTTAGCTTCTACGTCTTTCTTTAAACCATCCATCTTAGATTCTGTTACTTTTTGTGCAAGTGACATTTGTTGCACTTGGTCTCGTAATTTTGATATATCATGTTGCATTTCTTCCTCTTCTTCATGAGTCGTGATAGAGCTTTCAGGTTGCTTACTAGGTGTTTCCATTTTCTTCCTTTGGGCAGTCAATTACCGATAATAATGCTTCACTATGCCCTTTTAATTCCTTTAGACTAATTTTTCAAACCAAGCTTATGCAAAAATTTAAAATAAACTACACACCCCCTTTTTTTTCACTTTGTAGGAGCTTGATATTGAATCTGATGTATTTCTATAATTTTGGATCTCCAAGGTCTGAAATTTCTTACTATGGTAAACCTCTAGGTAATATTTCTAACTCCGCAAGTCTGATCAAGATTGGATTCTCCAATGAAGAGTTATGCCAAACCTCCCAAGATGACTTGAGTATAGACGTGTTCAGTAGAACAAACTTGTACGGCGTGCCGTGGGTCATTGTTTCAACCTTAGGTTCTGAAAACAGTACCCAAAAAGCTATAGTCCATCCTCTTTCTGCAACTTCTTACGAAAATTAAATTTGATGCTGAGAGCGAAGTTATGACGATTTTCCCAAGGTGACCTATTTGGAATGTAATTCAGGGGTCTACAAAAAATCTGACTTCCTCAGATTATATCTCTAAAAATATAGTGGGATAGGATTTTAAATTTGGAGCTGAGGTTTAGACCGATTTCTTCTCAAATGGGTTTTTTTTTTTTTTTTTTTTTTTTTTTTTTTTTTTTTTTATCTTCTGAAACTTCATAGAGAAAGCGTTATAGCGAACATTCCACGATGACATGTTTTAGATGAAATTATGGAGCTTGCAAAAACCCTAACTTCCTCAGATCATTTCTCTGAAAATATAGCAAGACAAGATATGAAATTCAAACCTGAGGTTCAACAAGATTTCGTCTCAAATGGTTTTTTTTTCACTTCTGAAACGTCGTAGAAAAAAAGTTATAGCGCGAATTCCACGATGACCTGTTTGGAGCAACAAAACCCCAGAATCCAAAGCTTTGATACCAAATGCTATGAAACTAGCTCACAAAAAGATAGAAAAGATAGATCAACACCTTAGAATTCAGCCTCTTCTAGGGGGGAAACTCCTTTACATTACACAAATGAATAATTCTTGGATGATACAAATGAAAAAACCTCCTTTCTATATATAGGAGTCTAAGGAGTCACAATATAACCAAGCTGACCTAACAATAATAATATGAAGGCACACAAATAACAATAGTGGGACTCTATGGGGCACAATAATAATAATAAGGGATACAATGACAATAGTAATGGGGGAATCACTAGTATTATAGGGACCTAACACAGGAAGTCAAACACTAGACCTCCTTCATACTAACCGTGGCTTCCACCAACTGACCGCACATATTACTTATCAAAGTATGACACATTGTTTCTATTTAAGTGTTATATGCACAAATTTTAGGGAAGGGGGCCTTAGTCCCTAGCCACCCAAGCGCCATGGGACCGTAGGCGGGGGGCCAAGGGCTAGGCCCTAGCCCAACCCCATGTGCGTCATTAAAACTGCGCCCTAATTTCCACTACACATTGTCATGTGACTAGTTCTGATATCGCTAGCCATGACCGCCGAGCAAAGGAGGTAAAGGGGGCCAACGACGTGGGCCAGCCCCAGGTCCCATGGGGACCACATGACTAGGTGAACATGGAAATAGGGCTAATGCAAGGGAGGCCAGTCCACGGGGGCCAGACCCAAGTTCCATGTGAAATTAGGTGACCGAAGGCGGGGGAGGAACAGGGGCTAGACAGAGCCCCCAAATTTCAGTACCCATCACAGTCTTATGGCATCCACGTGACTGAAATTTTCGGGACTGGGGTCTTAAAGGTGACCTTATCTGTCCTACAATTTTGCCCATCAAGCAGGAATCATGCCAGGTTTAATGGGAAGTTTCCACGTTTGGAGCTCTCAAGCTAGGTTTTGGCTGAATTGTAGGATGGTTAGATGCAGAATTTGGGTAAAGGAGGAAAGAGGCATAATTTTCTCAGTTTTTGGTCTTTTTGGGAGCATAAAGAGGCTATACAAGGGTTTTTGATAGCTATGAAGCCACTGGAGATGTTATTGAATCCATTTGAGCACTGTAACATGATGCAAACACCATTTTTATGAGAATAATGATATAGGCCCAAGCATTGGAAGTTGGACCAGAGACATAGCCCAGGAGGGGTGAACTCCTTCATCACTTGTTATTTTGTGTTTATTGTTATGGTGGTATTGTGTGCAATATTTTACAATTTTTGAAGTTTAAATTCATGTTTTATGTGCTTATGAATTTAACATAAGAGCTTCAAAACTTAAATTTAATCACTTGCAATTTACATAAACCTCAAGCAGTTTCATATACAGATCACCTTTTCATTTTTTCATTTCAAATTATTATTAATTTATCATTCTACTTTTGTACTTTAAAGATGTTCGGAGGTGACTTGCTAATTTGTTTAGTTTTCCTTCTAGGTGAGAAAATATTTTATCTTTTCTTATTTTTATTGAGATGACTTCTTTCTGATTTGATTGTTGTTATTATATTTTTGGACTTCAAAGCTTGTTGGAAGACAATCTCTAATTGAATTTAGTTTTCTTTTAGAGTTCCAAATATTTTCTGTTTGCTTAATCTTATTGAAATAATGCATAGTTTCTTTCTTATTTCTTTCTAGTTATTTTATTTCTGGAGTTTAAAGCCAACCCGAACTTCGAAGAAGGTCCCTAGTTTATTTAAGTTTATTTTTTCTAGATTAGCAAATGTTGGATGCTTTCTTAGTCTTATAGAGATGATGCATAATTTCTTTCTAATTTATTTTTCATTATTGCACATTTTAAAAGAAAATAAAAATCATTTACTCTTATGAATTTACTAGTGAAACAATCTATATATTCTGAGCCAAGTTTCATGTGTGCGGAAGAAATTTTGTGTTCCTTTCTCCGCACAAGCATTTCCTCCACGCCCATTCTCATGCATTTCCTTGTTTCACTTTTTAGACACTTTTCTTAGTTTTTATCTCTTATTTTTATGAGAGTAAGAAGCTTGAATACATTCACATACACAAAAAAATAAATTTATTTTTGTAATGAAATTATTATTATTATTTAAAAAATAATCCAACTTAAATTTATCTCATAATGAACCCTTTAAAAGAAATAAAAATAATCTCTATTTTACAAATTTACTAGTGAAACAATCTATATATTTTGAGTCAAATTTCATGTGTGTGGAAGAAAGTTTGTGATCCTTGCTTCGCACACACATTATCTGTACACACTCGTTCTCCGACACCTCCCTACTTTTTCGACATTTATCTTAGGTTTTATTCCTTATTTTATATGATAATGAAAATCTTGAATACATATGCACACACATAAATTTATTTTTAATAAAAATATTAATATTTCTAAAAAAAAAAATCCAACTTAAATTTATCTCACCTTCAAAAAATATTAAAAAAATCTGTTTGTTTGTTGTTTGTGTAGACATTGAACCCAAAAAATCATATGCATTCACCCTTGTAGTTTTTGTGTGTGCAGACATCTAACCAAACTCCTATGCTATGCATATTACATATTACATTAGTGGTGGGCATCCATGAGCTGTAAGAATGATCACTAATATGCAATATAAACTAGGTAAATATATCACATTGATAAAACATTCTTAACTGTCATGAAGAAAGACCTGCAACTGAATAAATTTCCCTTCTTTTTGTTCTTTCTTTATACAAAATGTAATGACTAGAGTGCACAAGAAGATGTGTATTCAAGTATAAGAAATTTGCAAATAACCAATATCAAATATCAAATTCATGTAAAGACGACTTATCTATCTTTCAATTGTAGAAATGGAAATTATGGTTGATTTATATGTATGAAATTGTTCTAAAAAACTATATAATAACTTGAAACTAGCCCAACCAAATATACTGGAGATGCTTCCATGCCCCCACAAATTAACTCTAATTGTACACAAAATCTAGGGCCACATGGTGGTTTCTCTTTGCTATGGAGAGTTGAACTTAAGAAATGGGTAGCAAATGATTTATTATTCCAAACCCAAATCAAGTTAAAGATGGAAGAAATTAAGTTTATGTTTCTTGTACTTTCTTGTGTAGTTGATGGCTATTTCATGAATTTGTAGATGGAAAAAATAATCACATGCATTCTATGAATGCCTTTATTCACAGACAATACTAATAAACTATTCGAGTTTGTGAGAAATCAAGTGCAAATGGTTTTGATTTTGTGATAATTCAAGCTCACGTGGCTTTAGAAGAATATTTGGTAATTCTTAATACATTGAGATTGAGTATCATGTACTTGATGTAATCTCGAGAATATTTCCCATCTTGCATTAAAAATGTACTAGGACATGTATAGATAAACATCTGAAACTTTACATGGAAGGTATGCTAGGTCTGCATCTTGAGCTATTGCTAGATGATCTTCATCATTTCTAACCACATCACCAACCAACATTATCATTGAACTAGTTAGATGTTATGCATCACTTATAACCACACCACTAGCCAACACCATCACTAAATCAACTTAAGCCTCTTCATTCTAACTACCTTCAAGCAAAAGGCTTCCTTAGAGTTTGGAATCCCTACTTCCTATGAGGAAATGAATCAAAGCAAAGTAGTTTCCATGTAAAGGGTGAAATCCCCAGATGGCGATTTCCTTGACACAAGTTTGATAGTTTGAAATTCCAATGCCAATTCCTGATTGCATTTATTATTATATATATCATCAAGATATGTATTCTATTAAATTTTTATTTAATTATATTATCATTTTTTTGTAAAAATGTATTACGGTTAGCTAAATTAGCTTTGTTGATTTTATAATATTTGGAAGTTATGAATATCTTTTTGTTAAACCTCACCCAACTTTAATCATCATCCAAATGATAAACTAACAAATTTGAAGATTAAGAGTCTCAATAATATTTATATAATGTACATACAAAGTACATGCAAAAGTACATTCCTGTAAATAACACGTTTTATTTTCTTGAATTTGTACGAGAAATAATCACTACCAAATAATATTATGTACAACATTTGTATTTTTAGAAATATAAATCCCAAAACACAATATTTTATTGTACAAAGTTGACTACACAAACATATAATCACAACAAATCGTTGCCACATTTTAAACAAATATGAAAAAAATACCCAAAAAGGTTACGATTGCAATGGGAAAAATAAAATATTACTCAGACTCTACCCTTTAAAATAAAATAAAAATCATCTCTCTCTTACAAATTTATCAATGAAACAATCTATATATTTTGAGCCAAATTTCAAATGTGCAGAAGAAAGTTTGTGTTCTTTGCTCCGCACACTCGTTCTCTGACACATACCCCCTCTTCCGCACATCCTTTATTCTACAGACATCCCCTACTCCACACACCTCTTGGTTCACATAACTAGTTTCTTGTCAATGTTAGATATATCATGAGGTAAGTATTTTGGTACTTATCATGGATATATATCTATACCAATATTTTAATTTATATTCCTATGCTAGTACATATTTAATGGAAATTGATAGTAATACCTATTACACCATATTTGAAACAACAATACACTAATACACTGGCCTCCATCGCATTCATATGAAGATTGTAAATTTTTTTAATGACATGTTCTCTTTCCTTTACAATCATTTATGATATCTTTGACATGTAAAATACATGGAGAGAAAAATTAAATTAAATACTATTTTAAATATTTGATAAGTTAAAATATTATATTTGAATTAGAGATAAATATTTTGTTATTTAAAGTATATGTTTAAAATAAAATAAATATTTTTTTAAGATTTTCTATGAGCTAACCCTATAATTAACAATATAAATCCACATTACAAAACAAAAAAATATACATAACATATAATTATAATATATATATATATATATATATGAAACAATAATGGATGTTCTATTAATTCAACTTGGTTTGAAGGCGAGAACCTTTTACACTTTTGGCAAAATGTTCTTCCATTACATTTAGGAGATTCCAAAAAAGATTGAATCTTGTATCTTTCTGTCTACATGCAACTATTTTAAGTTGGATTTTCTTATATAGCCTCCAAAAGAACTCCTAATATTGCTGCATATTCACATAACATAATTTAAACTAGAAAATAGAGCTAGACTACAATGTTCACCCTGGAAGCATAATTGACTTCATTTCCATGAATTTTAGACCTCGTCTGACAAGGAGAAGAAACCAAGCCTGCGTTTGTCTCATTAATTTCCGCCATTTGCGGATCTAGTGTTGCATCCTACTGCACCAAGAATTCTTCAGACTCTTCATTGTTCACCCTAGTTTCCGCAATTTTTGACACGACGTCCAAATTTCCCATCCTTAAATTCAACAAATTGGTTGCCACCTACAACCTTTCCAACTTGGTCTCCATTATAATGAGTTTTTGATTCAACAGAATGAAATGGGACCGACTCTGTAAACATCATTTCCCCTTGCTTGGAAATCATATTCATGATAAATTCCATGGATACCATCAACTGGGCCAATTGATAGGTGCCTTCCTCATTCTCATTACTGGGATGGCTCTCCATTGAGAAATTCATGCCACGAGATTATTTTTGCAAGATGAAATGTTAACTAGACTTTCACCCCTTTAATGGTGAATCGACCTATCCTTTTCTTATAACCACACAAAAATTCCTTCCATAATTTTTTGATCCTCGCAAAACCTTCATTGCAACATTGATTCCCATGCATTCTCTGGACATAAATGTCCATCACCTTAAGATTAGCTCTGCAAGTTGAAACCTACTCCATTAAATCCAAATATTGCAAGCGTGTTTGTTGTGTCTTGGTTGTGGAGATTCCAACTCTATGTGTCCTCCCTAATTTAATAATGGGGAGAGCCATCCTCCACCTATCTGTTGACAAGCCTTGAAATACATGGGCTAACAAGATGTATGCATGATCACAATCCTCTGCATTAGACATGAGTCACCAGACCAAAAGGAATAAAAAGAGAGTTAAAAAATGTCCATAATGAGATGTGACAATGGGACATCGAACATACCATCCTTTTAATTGAAATTTAATTGCATTTGATACTCCCAAATTCTGAGTTGTGGAAAGAATTAGCATGGTAATGACTTATTAATTGGACTTCCATTGTCCAAAATCATCACTCCTTGTCCCAAAGAGATGCCCCTATTTGCTAGACATTCCATTGCCGATTTGAAATGTATTTTAACATGAAATCAATCAGCACTTTCAAATTTTTCAATCTAGAGACTTATTCTATACAAAATGGGGGATTGGTTTTGCTCATATTTTTCTTTGAGCTTGCACACCTGTTGGATTACAATCATCTAGTATCCAAATACTAGTAAATGCCGAATTTTCCTTGAAATTGTTAAGTTAAATGCTTGCCGCAAAGCTAAAAATTAAACTTGGTTATTGGTTGAAATCTCCAATCCCCAAGCATATTGAATCTCCCTTTCTTTATCGGGGCAAAAAATAACCGCTCCGACTCCTACCTCCCCACATATATATGTTATATTATTATTAAATGTGGTAAACCATTTATAATTTATATGTTAGATGGTGAACCATTTGTAAACTAAGTATTTATAAACCATGTACATAGTATACATTACATTATGATATATATTACATTATATATTATGTTATATTACAAACCGTGAATTGAAAATTTCCACATGGAAACCTTATATAATATAAACCTCGGTTTCATTTCTATTCACAGAGCAAGGTCAAGACATTTGTGATATAGACCATGGGGAGGTTAATGTACCAAAAGATTAAAATGAATTGTGACCAAGTTCGATTATCCAACCAAGCTGAGACCCTGTGTTGACCAATTAGCCCGATCCACGAAGGTTTACAAATCATGGAAGTATCTCATGATGTCACAATGAGTTGGGAAGGCCATGAAAATTGTTAATTGACACAACTACTTGGGTTGACTATTCAGCCCAGGGCCGTAACATTTTCCAATCGAGGAGGTTTCCAAGATATCACCGTCGAGCCGTGAAGACCGCAAGTCTGAAATATGTTATTTAACATGAATTCTAAGCCATGTAGAGGTTGCAGTTGGAATTTAACACACAATTTTATTCAATAACAACCATGAGGGGCTTTGAGGATCCATTTCATCAGTGGTTTATTGCCATGAGTTCTCCCACCCGGCTTGGATATCACCACTGGTACTATCTGTATCTGATTTCATTAACATCCAAAAAATGCAATCAAAACATATTTATGCTCACTGATCTGTAAGCTACTATGGATATTCCACTAGATAGTCCTCACAACAAATCTCATACAATTATATTTAAAAAATGAAATTCTACATTATTATAGTTTTTATTTCTTTTTAGATTTCTAGATTTTTAGAATAATGTTAATAGTGAATGCATGATTTTTTTTTATTTTTTTTTATGCAAAAATTAGAGAACAATGAAATAAAAGCTCACGCACACATTTGACACGAGATATAGCATGAGAAACCATTTTTGGAGAAAAACCCAGCTAGAAGGTGAGGCTTCTCTATTCTCTTTCTATAAATATAAAATGTCTCGAGTACAAAGAAGTATGGCCTGTGGCTACTACAGTGCACAAATCCTCTTTGTGTGCTCTATCTCCTATCTGTCTTGGCTATTTTTTCTTAGCTATGGAACAAATGCAATCGAAAAAATGGAACCCCTTTTCCTCCTAGTCGCTCGATTATAACATAACTCAATATTCTACTAATGGTTAGGTTTGAATACCTCAAATCTTAACCAAATTTACAATATAGACTCTTCTAGAGTCTTCTACATCATAATCACGTGACTAGCCCCTTTTCCATGCATTATGGGGCTAATGTGGCATCCTCTAAAATTATGGAGGTGAAAAAAGGAAGGTCAACTTCTGAGTGGCATAAGTTTCATGTACGAACTCTGATTGACACAATTGTTGCTCCATTGGAAAGTTAATTGTGTGTAGAATAGGAAAACAAATCATGGCACTAAAATGAGAATTTTTTACCCCAAAAAATTTTATTTGATGCCTCAAAACACTCTTGCAAGGGTTTAGACCCCAATTTGCTGAACTGGGTCTCGCTAATAAAAATGGTCATGAGAGTTGATTCCTCCACCTTTTCCACTTTGGAAGCACTAATATGGATGAAATACAATATGATGATCCAATTTGGATTACCCACCCTCCACCATGACTTTTATAAAATTATTATAAAAAATATAAACACCATCGACGTGTTAGGTCCCTATAATACTAGTGTATTCCCTTATTATTATTGTCATTGCAGCCTCTTATTGTTAGGGTTGTGCCCATGTTGTCCCCATATTGTTATTATTGTGCCCCATATAAGCCCACTATTTTTATTATTGTGCCCTTACGTTATTATTATTATGTCGACATTGACTATATTGTGACCCCTTAGATTCCTATATATAGAAAGGAGGTATTGTCATTTGTATCATCCAAGAATTGTTCATTTGTGTAATATAAAGGATGTTTCCCCCTTGAAGAGGCTAATTTTGAAGTTGCTTCTCTATCTTTTCTTCTATTTTGTGAGCTAGTTGCATAAAAATTGATATCAGAGCTTTGGATTCTAGGGTTTGGCTGCTTCAAACAAGTCATCGTGGAATTTCCTCTATAACGTTTTTCCTACAATGTTTTAGAAGCTAAATAAAAAACCATTTGAGCCAAAATATTGATGAACCTTGGGTCATAATTTCCAATCTTCTATCACTATATTTTCGAAGATATGATCCAAGGACGTTAGGGTTTTTGCAAGTTCCCGAATTATATCTCAAACAGGCGACCTGGGGAAAATAGTCATAAATTTCTCTCTAAGAATTAGATTGAAATTTCGTAAAAAGGTACAGAAAGAGGATAGTCTGTAGTTTTTTTTTAATTTGTTTTAGGTCTGAAGGTCGAAACAGTGACACACATCACTTCGTACAAGTTAGCTCTATTGAATTAGTCTATAATAAGGTCATTATGGAATATTTGGAATAACTATTTCTTGGAGAATTAAACCGTGATTATAATTATGGGGTTGGAACGAGAACTCAGAGGGCTACCACAAGACTAAATTTCAAACCTTGGAGATTCGGAATTACAAAGATACAATAGATTCAATATTGAGCTCCTACAAAGCCAAAAAATGTGTGCAGTCTTTTTAAAATTTGCATAAGTTTGGTTTGAAAAATTAGTTTGAAGGAATTCAAAGGACATGGTGAAGCATAATTATCATTAATTGATGCCCCAAAGAAAGAAAATGGAAACACCCAGTAAGAAACATGAAAGTTCTAGCATGAATCATGAGGAAGAGGAAGAAATGTAACATGATATATCAAAATTACGAGACCAAGTGCAACAAATTTCACTCTCACAAAAAGTAATAGAAGCTAAGATGGATGGTTTAAAGAAATGAGTGGAAGCTAAGATGGATGGTTTAAAGAATGGCGTGGAAACTAAGATGGATGGCATGGAAGATAAGATGGATGGTTTAGAAGTAAACATTGAAGATTTGAAGAAATACATGGAAAGTTTGAAAGGAGGTTTGGAAAAGTTGCTACAAGAATGCTTCCTAATGGTGAAAAGGTAGTAGAGGAAACTCATGATGAGAACAAAATAAATGTTAGTAATGATTTCATAGACTCAAACGTTGGATTGAAGACCCACCATGTTCCAAAGATCGATATGAGGAAGTTTGATGGCAAGGATCCTGTAACATGGTTACTATAGGCGGAGCAATATTTTGATCTCCATAATGTGCGAAACACACAAAAGGTACGCATTACGAATTTATATTTGGAACCCAATCAGTTTGTATGGTATCGATGACTTTGCTCTCGTAAACAAATTGTCACTTGGGAAATTTTTACGGAAGAAATGATAGCACATTATGAGGATACAAAAAGCAACACCTTTTTTAGCCAAGTGATAAATCTCAAACAAAAAGGTTCAATGGTGGAGCACATTGAGGACTTCCAAAAATTGAATATAAGGGTAAAAGATATTCCATAGGAGCATATGATTGATGTGTTCATAGGGACATTAAAGGATAACATCCAACATGAGGTTCGCCTTTAGGAACCTGATTCATTGGAGAAGACATTTAGGTTGGCAAGAAAAATTGAAAAAAAATTATGACAACAAGGAAGCCTACCAATCACAACTATAATGATGGAAGTGTTGTTGCTCCTAGCCTTCTGCAACCTGCAAGGTTGACACCACAACAGTTGGGAGGAAAAAGAGAAAAAGGGCTTTGTTATAGTTGTGATGGAAAATACATTAAAGGTCATAAGTGTGCTGAGAAGAAATTATTTTACATAGATTGTGAAGAGGAAGAAGAAAAGGAACAAGAAACATCAAAAGAAGAGGATACACACAAGGAACAAAACCTATACAAAGAAGAAATGAATCCGACCATATTTTGTAATGCATTGACCGGAATAACCACTCCTAAAAATATCAAGATAGAAGGACATATCAAGAAGAAAAAGGTAATAATGTTGATTGATTCGGGTAGTACCCATAATTTTATTTATTGTAAGATAGCAAAGGAATTGAATTGCTTCCTATATCCAACACGAGAGTGTCAAGTGATGGTAGCAAATGCAAGAACCATAAATCGCTCTGGAAAGTGCCATAATATCAAGATATCCATGGGAGAATATGTGTTGAATAGTCCAATGATTTTCATTCCAATGGGTGGTGCTAATGTTGTATTAAGAGTCCAATGGATATAATCTTTGAGTACAGTAACTTTTAATTTTCAAGAATTTTCTTGAATTTTTTTTCTTAATTTATTTTTATTTTATTATTATTTATATTAATATATATATAAATATATATTATATATATAATATATATAATAATAAAATATATATATAATATAGCTATATATTTATATATATATTATATATATATTTATTTGGTTATAATTTATTATTCCTTCAGAAGGAAAGAAGTTAATTAAGGGTATCATAGGGAAACTGGGAAAGATAATAAGTTCTAATGACATGGCAAAGCTTCTAAAGAAAGAACAACATGGTGTAATTATCCAATTATGTTTGCTAGAGGTTCCCACATCAAAATAATCTATTTCTCTAGATCTCCAAAAAGTCTTGGACAATCATTCCAAGGTATTTGAGACTCCCAAAGGCCTCCCACCTATTTGTGGTCATGATCATGCTATTCATTTGATTCCAGGAAGTGTTACTCCAAACATCAGGCCTTACAGATATCCCTATACCCAAAATGTTATAGATCTGATCCAAAAAATATAAGATAATGCAAATAAACCCAAGAAATAACAAGATCTGAATATAGAAATGCTTCTTTATTGATATCAAACCCTTAAGGTAGGGCAACACCATACATTCACTCCTTAAGGAAGGAGAACACTCCACAAGCCATATGCCTATTCATATAATAATTCCTTGACACCTCTCAATGTGGAGTCTCTAGCTTCTATATAGGCCTCATACATACAATACCATGGGTCATTACCATGGTTCCCTCAATACCATCTATCTAATGCGATGGGCCCATTACATTATTACTAATTACTTGTGGTCCCTTACATGATACGGGTTAACCACCTTATTTATTACTATGGCCCATCCCATTATTACATTATTCCCTTGGGTACGTCCCTTTGTACCCCATATTATCCCCCCTAGGTATATAACATTCCACCCCCCTTAACATGTTTCGTCCTCGAAACATGGGAATAACACAAATAATAAGATCTACTCAAAAGAATAGTCCATTGGTACCATGCACATGCATCTAGCCATCCAAGAGAAAGGTGAACCCTTGATCTCACTGGTGCCTTGCTCGCTTGAGATGGAAGTTGACCGTGGCAACTCTTCTATGTTGCTGTGTAGTAGGTGGATCTTTGCTCCTCTCTATCTGTCATGCGGGGGTTGTTTTTCTTGTGGCTAATTGGTTGCCATTTTGTTGGTTGTTTTCTTGCGGGGTGATGTGGGTGATGATATGTTGAAATTTTAACCCACGGTGCCTTTTTCTTTAATTCACCCTATTGTGGTGCCTGCTGTGGTGTCTTCTCTTCCAATATTACTTCAACCACTGAGCTCTCATCTAATGTATCAGCACCTGTAATTTTTTCTACTTTAGCCTCTGTTTGTGTTTGATTGTCGATCATCAAAGGCTCATCATCTGATATGTCAGTCCTTGGAACATCTTCTGCTTCAACCTCCATGGACTCTACCTGTTTATTAATGGAAATATCCTGTAATGTAATTTTCTTCTTTTTATACCAGAGCTTCAGGAATTTCTTCTGCACATTACTATTGATGGTACCCACAGATTTCATCCAAGGATATCCCAAAACAACATCCATATTATCCATCTCTGAAGTATAAAAATCACCATGCAACACATACTTGTCCATGGAAATCTTCAAATCCTTATACACTTGCACGTCCTCATCATCAACCTGTGTGTTTTCAATGTGTTTTGCTGGCACTTGCAATTTTTTTGCCAAGTTGACATTTATGAGATTTTGCTTGCAACTTGGATTTATAGACACAATGATTGTCTCCTTATGAATCAATCCATGAACCTACAATAAGGAGATACCAGTAGAAAATAACCTCTTACATGTCTCATTCTTTTTTCTAGCACAAGACCATTTGTCCATAAGGATTTTTTCCAATTCTTTATTCGAAAATTTGGACAAATCTTTGATGCCAAGTGAGTTCCACCATATGGCGGCCTCTTCTTTCATACTAATCGGTACTATAGACCTCCAAAATTCCCCATATTTGAACTTTAGTCTTTGCATGAATTCTTCAATAGTAGGGCTATCATCTTTCCTTGTAAAATTAAGATTCGCCATGAAAAGTATTTTGAAAAAATTCACTTACTTGGCGAAAATTTAAAGTGGCCCAGTTTAGTCAATATTGCTCAGAATCCTTTTTACGACCTGTTTTCAGAAATTGAATGACCATTTTGCATCTTCCCATGTGATAAAAATCCCGATCTAGGCATTGGAATTTCAGATCCGCGCTGCACTCTCCCGCCATCACCAAAAATTCTGAAAAAAGAGCTAATTTTAAATCAGCGATATCTCCCTCATTCGGACTCCGATTTGACTGATTTTTTTTTGAAATCGAGTATTTTTTTCACAAAGAATCTAGTTTTGCAATTATATTTTGCATATTTCCCCCCAAAATGTACATATTTGCACCGTAAACTCGCTGTGCCAAAAAAATGTCTACAACACCACTGATTGTTAGATCAGTGATATCTCCTTCATCCGAATTCCGATTCAGCCGAATTTTTTTTTGAAATTGGGTATTTTTTCACAAAGAATTTAGATTTGGAATTATATTTTGTATATTTTTCCCCAAAACGTATAGATATGATCTGCAAATTCGCCACCCCAGAAAATTCCTACTAAAAAAAAATAAAAATTCTCCACTTTTGACCAAGAAAGTGCTTTGATACCACTTGTTATAGATCCGATCCAAAAAATATAAGATAATGCAAATAAACCCAAGAAATAACAAGATATGAATATAGAAATTCTTCTTTATTGATATCAAACTCTTAAGGTAGGGCGACACCATACATTCACTCCTTAAGGAAGGAGAACACTCCACAAGCCATATGTCTGTTCATACAATAATTCCTTGACATCTCTCAATGTGGAGTCTCTAGCCTCTATGTAGGCCTCATACATACAATACCATGGGTCATTACCATGGTTCTCTCAATACCATCTATCCAATACCATAAGCCCATTACATTATTACTAACTACTTGTGGTCCCTTACATGATATGGCTTAACCACCTTATTTATTACTATGGCCCATCCCATTATTACATTATTCCCTTGGGTACCTCCCTTTGTACCCTATATTATCCCGTAGAGATTGAATTCGGGCATCAGGATGAAGGTTTCTGTCAAAACCTTGAAGGGTAACCACTTTGATATCGAGGTGCAACCCACAGATACTGTTTTAAATGTTAAGAAACAAATAGAGCAAATTCAAGGAGCACAAACTTACCCAAGTGAACAGTAGCTGCTGATTTATTAGGACAAGGTGCTGAAGGATGAAACCACTATTGAAGAAAACAAATTCAGTGAGAATACATTCCTTGTGGTTATGATGTATAAGACTAAAGCAACAACCACTGGTGCCTCATCAACACAGACCCAACCATCTGTTTCTGCAGCTCCAGCCCAGAACTGTTATATACCTAGGGGGATAGTATGGGGTACAAAGGGAGGTACCCAAGGGAATAATGTGATAATGGGATGGACCATAGTAATAAATAAGGTGGTTAACTCGTATCATGTAAAGGACCACAAGTAGTTAGTAATAATGTAATGAGCCCATGGTATTAGATAGATGGTATTGAGGGAACCACGGTAATGACCCATGGTATTGTATGTATGAGGCCTATATAGAGGCTAGAGACTCCACATTGAGAGGTATCAAGGAATTATTGTATGAATAGGCATATGGCTTGTGGAGTGTTCTCCTTCCTTAAGAAGTGAATGTATGGTGTTGCCATACCGTAAGGGTTTGATATCAATAAAGAAGCATTTCTATATTTAGATCTTGTTATTTCTTGGGCTTATTTGTATTATCTTATATTTTTTGAATCAGATCTATAACACAAAAGAGTGAAATTGAACGTATGGTTGCAGACATGCTAGAGGCTGATAAAATTCAACCTAGTCAAAGTTCTTTCTCTGCTCCAGTAGTATTGGTGCACAAGAAGGATGGATCATGGTGCATATGTCCAGATTATAGGGAGCTCAACAAGCTCACTATTAAAGATAAATTTCCCATTCATGTCATTGATGAATTATTGGATGAATTACATGGAGCAATTTACTTCACCAAGTTGGACCTTTGTTCAGGATATCAGCAAATCAATATGAAGGCTGAAGACATTCGGAAAACAACATTTAGAACTCATGGGGGTTATTATGAATTTTTGGTCATACCTTTTGGACTTACCAATGCATCTTCTAAATTTCAAGGTTTTATGAATTCCATTTTCAAACCCTTAGAAAATTTGTGTTAATATTTTTTGATGATATACTAATCTACAACAAGTTTTAGAAGGATCATGCTCAACATGTTGATAGAGAACTCAAACTATAGGAGGAGAAACAATTATATGAAAAACCTCCAAATGTTTCTTTGGAGTACAAGAGTTGGAATATTTAGGTCATACTGTATCTCATGAAGGTGTTAAGGTAGACCGTAGCAAAATTAAATCCATTAAGGAATGGAAAATCCCCACATCCATAAAGCATCTGTGAGGATTTATGGGGTTAACAGAGTATTATCGCAAGTTTGTTAAAAATTATGGGAGAATAGCAGAACCTCTAACAACATTACTAAAGAAAGATGCATTTTCTTGGACTCAAGAAGCAACGAAAGCCTTTGAACATCTTAAAAAGGTAATGTGCCAAGCACCGGTCTTAGCTACACCAGACTTCACAAAAACCTTTGTTATGGGATGTGATGCCTCAGGCAATGGAATTGGTTCTGTTTTAATGCAAGAAGAAATATCCATTGCTTTTGAAATTCGTCCAATCAAAGGAAAGTAATAGACAAATCTATTTATGAGAAGGAAATATTGGCAATACTACATGCACTTAAGAAATGGTGACCTTACCTCATGGGAAGACGCTTCAAGGTAAAAACATATCATGATAGTCTTAAATACTTTTTTGAACAAATATTATTTTTAGAAGAGCAACAAAAATGGGTCAAAAATATGTTGGGTTATGAATTTGAAATCATCTACAAAAAAGGGAAGCAAAATGTTGTTGCAGATGCACTCTCAAGAAATGATGAGGATGTGGAAGCATTGCTTGCCATCATTTCTATTATCCAACCAGATTGGATAAATGAAGCAAGGGATGAATGGAAGAATGACGAGGAAGTGTGGGCACTGATTCAAAAGTTACAACAAGACCCGAGTACATCTAATACATTTAGCTGGAAAAATGATTCGTTATGGTACAAAGATTCCTTATACCTCTGTAAGAATTCCCAACTCAAACAAAATATTCTTATGGAATTGCACACCTCTCCCTTAGGATGGCACTCATGGTGTTTAAAAACTTACCATAGGATTAAGAAGGAATTTTTTGGGATGGCCTTAAATATGATATTCAAAAGTTTGTGGCGGAATGTTTGGTTTTTCAACAAAATAAAGTTGAAACAATTAAGACCCCAGGTCTATTACAACCTTTATCCATTCCAAGTCAATGTTGGGAGGAGGTTTCAATGGATTTTATCATAGGTTTACCCAAGTGTGAAGGAAAGAGTGTCATCATGGTGGTAGTTGATAGACTTACCAAGTATGCACACTTTTGTGCATTATCTCATCCCTTTAAAGCCAATACAGTTGCTACTGTATTTATGGAAACAATTCAAAAGCTACATGGATACCTAAAGATTATTGTAAGTGACAGAGATCCCATTTTCACTGGAAATTTTGGACAAAATTATTTTCTTGTCTGGGTACTCAGTTAGCTCATAGCTCATCTTATCATCCTCAATCTGATGGGAAAAATGAGATAGTGAACAAATGTTTGGAAGGATATATTCATTGCTTTGTATATGATAAATAGACACAATGAGTCAAATGGTTGCCTTTAGTTGAATGGTGGTATAACACTTCCTTCCATACTATAAAAAAAATTACCCCATTTATGGCACTTTATGTATATCATCCACCGTCCATCACATCATATTTAAGAGAAAATTATAAGGTTCAAGCAGTGGATGATCACATCGAACATCAACAACAAGTTATACAACTCTTAAAGGATAACCTCACTTTGGCACATAATAGAATGAAACAACAACCATAACAACATCGCAACGAAATAAGTTTTGATGTAGGTGACTGGGTATTTCTATGGCTGCAACCATACAAATGTCCCTCATGCAAGCTAAGAAGGATACTAAATTATCACCAAAGTATTATGGCCCGTACAAGGTGTTGCAAAAGATTGGTACTATAACATACAAATTGGAGCTTCCTATAACTTCCCGAGGGCACCCAGTTTTCCATGTTTCATGCTTAAAGAAGGTTATAGGTGACAAGCTCCCAGTTCAAACAATATTGCCAAAACTTGACGAGGAAAGAAAAATCATATTGGAACCTGAAGCTGTCACAGAAACAAGAACTCGACAGATACAAAATTGATCAATTTCAGAGTATCTCATCAAGTGGAAGAACTTACCTGTTGAAGATTCCACATGGGAGGATGAAAATTTTACACAAAAGCATCCAAAACTACTCAAGCATTGAGGACAACACTTTTCTGAAAGAGAGGGGCATGTTAGGTCCCTATAACACTAGTTTAGTCCCTTATTATTATTGTCATTGTAGCCCCTTATTGTTATTGTTGTGCCCATGTTGTTTCCATATTGTTATTATTGTGCCCCATAGAAGCCCACTATTGTTATTGTTGTGCCCTTACATTATTGTTATGTCGGCTTTGACTATCTTGTGACCCCTTAGACTCCTATATATAGAAAGGAGGTATTGTCACTTGTATCATCCAAGGATTGTTCATTTGTGTAATGTAAAGGAGGTTTACAACTTGAAGAGGCTGGTTTTGAAGTCCTTGTTCTATATTTTCTTCTATTTTTTGAGCTGGTTGCATAACACAACGTCTTCAATTTTTTTTGACGTTTTAAATTGACAAATCAACTCACACAATTAAATTCGGATTCCAAGCCTGAATTTTGGTCTCTTGGATCTAGATTTATTATTCTGGCAGTACATTAAATTGAATCATTTTATTAAAATTCTATTGAGTTTCACAGTAGATTTCCTGATTAAATGATTTATATTGGTTAAATTAAATAACTAAATGATTTGTATTCCAAGGTTAGAATAATGATCAAGAGAAGCATGATCCTAAGAGATGGGGCACTAAATACACTAAATCGGCCCAAAAACTTAGTGTTGTATTATTGTATTTAACATTAGTACTTCAAAGGGAATACCATCCTTGAAAAACCTAGAAACCTAAGAATATGACCATCCAGATCCACAACATAATCAATTACTTTTACAAACCTCCATGCTTCGATTGACTGTGGGGATCCCATGAGCTTACCTTCACAGATGCACTTCGCCCATCCAATGGTGAATACTCAATGTGGAGGGAGTCACAACCAAGAAGAGGACCACAGGGGAAAGATTATTCTTCACGTTGACAAAGCAGAGTGTCGACGACTCTACGGGTGGGGGGATAACAACTTAATAGTTAACACAAACTACAGAAGGGGGATTACTTATGAAGTCCATCAATGAGCTTATCACTATTGATTCTATCTATTCAAGTCACACTTAATCTATGATGCATATCAAGGCACTCTTACTATTTGTGATAATTGAAGGATGTATCATGTTTGCATCTCATTTATGATTGTTGTATTGAATCTTGAATTTTTTATTCAACAATGATGACTTATCAACATGATAATTGAAGGATGTATCATGTTTGCATCTTATTTATCATTGTTGTATTGAATCTTGAATTTTTTATTCAACAATGATGAATTATCAGCTCGGATACTTCACGATTCTTTGTTCTCCAAGAGTGCCAAAATCCCATATAACATTTAATCAAGATTCCACGAAAAATAACGAGTTTGGACTTAGAAACTATGGGTCAAATCTTGCCGGTTTCAAGTAAAGTGAGAATTTGAATCCTGTTGGATGAATCAGAGAGCTTAGAAAGTTTGTGTTCTTTGATCCACACATTCATTGCCTCCACACGTCCATTCTAACACACATACCCCCTCTTCCACACATATCCGACTCTGCACAACTCTTGTTCCACACAACTACTTTTTCCACGACACAAATGTATAGATTTTGCTTTATGGAAGAAGTTTAATCATCATCCAACTTCAGACATGGCTATAATAATTGGCTACTAGCAAGAACACTATGAAGGTGAAGATGAGGTGACTATATTTTTATTATTTCATTTATTAAACAATGTAGTTATCTATAGTAAATTGTGAGTTGGATTCAAACGATGAGAATGTTTTCAAAACTATAGGTCCCTAAAATTTTATTATATCTATCCTTGTAAAGTTAGAGGTGGATGAAATTTGTGATCAACATAATCACACATGATTTAAATTTGAATATATTTAAATTTAAATGTAGCGGCTTGATAGTATACACAAATTAAAGGTTGAGAATTATTTTCAAATCAATGATTTTTTTATTTTTATTTTTCATTTTAATTTAACTTTGTAATTAAAAAAATGTCATACGAAATGACTTATGGTTTTTTGAGTATGTGGTAATGATAAGCCATGACATTGACCCATGATATTCTAACAAATTTCCATGATAAAATAAATGTTACATAAAGAGAGTTCCAACCCTTAAATTTGTTGCATGTACTAATTTAAAAAGCAAAAACTAACTACTTTACAACTATTTCTCTTATTTTTAATGTAACATTACAGGCTCTAATAACATTTCCTTCCTACTAAATTATAAAACATTTTTAACAAAATATTATCATAATATAATTTATTAAAATTAATAATTTTAAAAAACATTTTTATTTTTTTTAATCTAATTTTTAATTTATATTTGTATTCTATTAAAATCATGTTTTAATGTTAGAAAAGTGTTTAATTTCTAAATTGTACTTCTACCAAAAATGTATAAGGCATAATTTGAAATTAGGCTCCAACCGCTAATTTAAATAAAATAACAAAAAAAAACACGCACACTATTTAAAAATAGCTTGAGAGTTTTGCATATGTTGGGGGAATGTCCTTTAGAGTTCCCACTTATAGTGTACAAATAGTTTTGCCGTAGTGAGCATTGTGCTTTTGTAAGGTACAAATGATAGCATCAATGAAGGGTGAGAACGATCATTTTAATAATTTTCTATGAGGTAATTCTTGTATGCGTTTTTTATTTTTTATTTTCAATATAATTAAATGATTTTTTAAAATTTGTATTTCTAAGAATGTTAGGAAATGAATAATTAGTATGAAATATTTAATACATTTTTATTATTATAAATTAGTAGTTGT
>APFE030383642.1:227564-289610 GCA_000404065.3 Pinus taeda
TTCAATGGTTTTTGGCCCCGGCTGACAGCTCTCCACAGTTGGATCTCAGAGCTATGGAAGCTTGTCATTTTTGATGAAATTAATATCTACCCTTGTGCGAGGGGTTTCTTTATAGTAGATTTTGAAAACCCTAAAAGCAGACAATGTATTCTAGATCCGACCCTTGGTTTTGGGAAAACTCAGGCCTATTCATGAAGCCATGGAACCCATCATTTGATCCCTCAACAACAATCATAACCTCAGCACCAGTTTGGGTGAAATTGCCAAACCTACCTTGCATCTCTAGAATTTCTCCTCGCTAAAAGCCATTGGAAATGCAATTGGGAAATTTTATTGCAGGTGCCCAGAAATAGAGGAATATGCTAGAACCACCTATGCACGCATCTGTGTGGAAATGGACTTCAACGCCGTATTCCTAGCTGAAATAAACCTAACAAGTAAAGACTGTGTGGAACCAGAAACTCGATTATGAAAGTGCCCTCTTCAGATGTCGATCCTGCTTTGAGACAAGCTATCAGCCAAAAATTGCCCAAAAGCCTCCCAGAAAAATTCTGCTAGAAGGAATCATCACAAATCTACACGGTGGGAAGGAGCACAAAAATAACATTACACTGTCATCAAGGAAGAATACTCTCCCGAAAACTCCGAATCGCAAGAAATTGGGCAAGAAAGAAACAACTCTCAAGACAAGCAGGGGGAAAGCCCTGCCCAACAACAGAAAAGTAAACTCGACAACCCCTCAAGCATCAACAGTTATGAGGATTTGAATACCGCACAAAATAAATCTTCATTTAATAGTAAAGCAGATCTCCCAAACCAAACTTCTTCTCCGACTATCTTCAAAAGGACGAACACGACAGATCACGAAGCTAAGACACCGATGTCCTAAGAACCAGAAGAGATGAAGGAGATGCAAGATAAAGGAAGTTGGACGATCGTAGAGAAAAAAAAGAAAGCTACAACACCAATCTCACCAAGAAAGACAAGAAGCCAGACAATTAAGAACTAAGAAAATTATAGGTTCGATAGACCAATTTGGTCTCAGTGGACATTAACCACCACCATCATCATCCTTATATTAAGAATTTTTTGAAAAATTTGTTAAACTTTATTTTTATATTTGAGAGTGTGATTTATAATATTTTAAAAATGTATGATTTATAATATTTTAAAATTTATTGTAATTAGTATAGAGCTTATTTGTTGGAATCTTAGAAGTTTGTTTTGGAAGTATTTAGGGGTATAAATTAAAACATTATAAATTAATATTAATATTTTCTTCAAATATATATATATAATATATATAGATATATATATATATATACATATATATATATATATATATATATATATATATATATATTTAATGAATATTGCAATATATTAGCATCTCATATTTATGTTTTCAATTTCAAATCTTGATAGACAACTACATATTTATGTAAAAGGTTTTCTTCCCAATCAAATTATAAGTTTGCAAAAAAAATTAATCTCATTTTCCCCACAAGGCACTAAGATTCCACACATTAAGTCTTAGCCTTCATCTTGATCTAAAGTTAGCATACTTAGCAAGAGATAAAACCACATTAAACCCATCTCTCTATACAAAATAGTGGAACCTCTAGTTATTATGGTGTCTAAGCTTGTCCATGTAGAAATTAGCTTGTAGATTCGAAGTTTCTCATGAAATTTACTGAATCACAAGACTCTAAGTTACTTTATTGTTCTATGGAATTCAATTCACAATCTAGAACACAAATCATAGACATGCAAAAGGAAACATCACACATGCACAAAGATTTATCTAGGGGAAAGCAATTGCTCAAAACCCCTTCCTATCTATATTGTGTTAATCAAAGAAAAGAGATGAATACATATGCTTGCTCAAGCTTGAGCACAAATTGTAATTGTATAATCTACCTCTCTGCCTGAATGATTGACTCTGGCCAACACTTAGGCCAATTTTCAAGCCCTCCAAGCTCCTATTTCCTTGCATTATTCCTTGAGGAAATTAGCCCCTATTGTTTAGGAAATCCCCTCAATTGGATTGCGCAATTCCTCTAAGCTCATCCTCTGTCTGCATGCACCACTCGTACACATTGGAATAGTAAACAACTAATAGTACAGTGCCTTGGAATATCCATCTCAACTGGGTAACTCGAATTCTTTGCATGCATCAATTATTTTGTGCTGACTGATTAGTTAACTCATTGATCACTGAGTGTGGTTGAAGTTACACTTCCACAACTTGCCCTTCCACTAGTTCCTCCAACAGTTAGTACTAGTTTAATTGACCATAATTCAATTTAACTGAAATAGATTGCTACAACTTAATAATCAATCATACTGAACTGAACTCAAGCTTCTCCAACTTGAATTAATTGAGTTAGCTGGGTGACAAGTGCCATTTCACCTCAGTTAACTACCTCTAAGATTTATGCTGAAATGGAAATTCAAATTTTCTCTAGTTTGACCAAGGCAAAGTCAAACATATATTTTCTTGTTGCAAAGTTCAACACTCCCTCTTAGCAAGAAAGGGATTATCAACCACCCATATCCTACACCTGTGGAACTTGAAATTCCCACTTGACAAGGCCTTTGTCAAAATGTCAGCATCTTGTTTATTTGTTAGAATGCACTGCAACAACATTATCCGCCTTCACACACAATCCTAGAAATAGTGATACCATATATCTATATGCTTGGATCAATCGTGAAAAATAAGATTTTCAAAGAGCTTGATGTAACTATGATTATCACAGTGGATCACAATTAGATCCATCATCTTACAAAACAGTCCCACAAGAATATTTCTCATCCAAATTTCCTCACATGTTGCTTGACTAGAAGCCATGTACTTTGCTTCTCTTGCGTTGAGTGCCATAGAGCTTTGACCCTACTGTACCAAGAAACAAATGCGGACCCAACACTGAACATTCCTCCTTATGTACTCTTCTGGTCTGATGGACTCCCTGCCCAATCTACATCTATGAAGCCACACAACTTCACTCCCTCTATCTGTATGTACCAAAGTCCAAATTGAGTCGTGCCTATGAGATACCGCAAAACATGCTTAGTTTTCCTCCAAAATAATTTGGTTGGCCTAACCATAGCTTGGCTCAGCTGGTTGAATTCATATCACATATCTGGTCATGTGTTCGCAAGATACATTAGTGAACCCACCAACTATTGGTAAAAAGTAGCATCCACTTCCTCACTTGAAGTGGCATCCTCTTTCCTCCAGTTGGTCGCTAGAGGTGTCTCCATGGGTTTGCAGCTGTCCATTCAGAAACTATGAAGTATCTCATTAGCATAATTTCCCTTAAAGACAAACAGTTCCCCATCACCTTTCCATACTTCCAATTTGAGGAAGTAGTGCATGAGACCCATTTCCTTCATTTCAAACTCTCTTGCAAGATACTGTTAATCACAAGTTAAAATCAAGTCATCAACATATAAGACAATAATCAACAATTTACCTTCTACCAGGATATGATAGAGGTTTGCATCTGCTTCAATTTTGGTGAAGCTCAAATCGATGAGATAACTATCGATCTTGGTGTACCAAGCACAGGGTGCTTGCCTGAGACCATACAATTCTCTCTTGAGTTTGCACAAATGAGACTCCTGACCAGAAGTCTCGAAGCCTTCTAAATGCTCGATATACACCTCCTCAATAAATCCATTGAGGAATGTTATTTTCACATCAATTTGGTGGATTTTCCAACCCATCTTTGCAGCCAGAGAAAGGATTGATCTGATGGATGAGTACCTTGCTACAGGAGCAAAGGTCTCCTCATAGTCAATCCCTTCAACCTGAGAGTACCCATTGGTCACAAATATGGCCTTGTACTTTTCTATGATTCTGTCTGTTGCATGCCTTACCTTGAGTATCCATCTTGAACCCACAACTGATTTATCTGCTGGTCTTAGGACCACTTCCCAAACACTATTCTTTGCAATGGATTTGTATTCCACGACCATTGCATTAACCCATACAGGTTTCTCTATTACTTCCTTGAAAGAGGATGGATCAGTCTCTACAAGCTCAGTCATTAGAGCCATGTAGCCCATGTACCAATCTGGTGACCTTCTCTTCCTGTGCTGATTTGAAGGAGCACCCACATTCTCCCTCACATCCTTTTCGTACCTTATCTAGATGGTTCTTCTTGAGTGGTTATCTCCACTCTCTACTCCTCAATTTGTGGCTTCTCCACAACTTATTAAGGTTCCTCCTTTGGAACTAAAAGCTCCTCTTCTGGTGGGATTTGGAGCTCCCTCTCAAGAGAGCATCACATTGCTTTATCTTCATCAAATTTTACATCCCTTCGCACAACTATCATTACGAGGGATGAATAGCGCACACAGTAGTTGTGGGGAATTTATGTATAATCCACAAAAACTCCCAAATCTGTTGTTAGATCTGGGTTCTTCCTTGATTATTTGGACACATGGTAGTAAATAGAGGCTCCAAAAATCCTGAAGTGCGAAACATTTAGCTTTCTCCTCGAGAAATCCTCCTTCGGTGTAATCATGCCAAGAATTCGATGAGGACTCTTGTTATGCAAACAGACTGTTGCATTGCATGCTTCAACCTACAAATGAAGAGGTAGGTGTTGGTCTTGCAACATCGCCCTCATTGCTCCCACAATGTTATGGTTCTTCCTCTTAGCCACCCTGTTTTGCTATGGGTTGTGGGGTTTTGTCAACTGTCGTTGAATGCCTTCTTTTGCACATAAATTTTTAAATTGATTCGACACGTACTCACCTCCATTATCGCTCTTGAGAGCCTTCACCTTCTTGCCCGTTTCTTTCTCAACCAGTGCCTTGAATTCTACGAACTTGGTTAATGTATCATCCTTATTTTGCATGAAGAAGATCCAACACTTCTGTGAAAAGTCATTAATAAAAATGACAAAATATTTGTGCCTGGTAGTGGAGGCTATCGAGGAAGGTCCACAAATATTAAAGTTGATCCTTTCAAGGAATACATGTGCTTTGCTGTCTTGATAATGGAATGTGGTTTTTATGTACTTCCCCAAGGTACATCCTTTGCATACATCCTCCTACACAAGTGCTCCTTTAGGGAGGTGTGTGGTTATCCGTTGCATAATCTTCAAAGCACCATGATGCAAATGGTCAAGTCTTCTATGCCAAAGTTCACCAACATCGCGACTTTTTACCTTCTTTGCCTTTGTTCTCAATGCAACATAATCGTCCACATATAGCTTATACAAGCTCTTCACATGAACCCTGATTTGCTTCACCTATCCCATGGCTATGTGTCTGAAGAATGCCTTTCCTTTACTGAAGATCACATAATAACCACAATCTTCCAAAACTGCAATAGAGACAAGATTTTTCTTTAGGCCCGGAATGAACATGACATCCTTGAGCCTGAGGGGGAACCCGACTCCCTCTAAAAGGTGACTGTACCAATCCCAGTCACGCTATACCTTCTGTCATCCCCCACTTCGATGTGCATATGCAAATATTTCTCCTCTAGGTCATTGAAAATATCTCTATTTCCTGTCATATGGCACAATGCACTTGAGTCCAAGTACCACACGCTCCCCATCACTGTGTTGGCCATGCATGCAATGTGGGTAAAGTCAAGCTCGAATTATGAAGCCAAAGTTTCACTTTCTCCTCCACTTGAGGTCTTCTTGCTTGCCTTCTTTAGTGGAAAATTCATGGAATAGTGCCCGAATTCATGATAATGGGAGCATTTAATTTAGACAAATCTTTCTTCTTGCCCTCTTGATTAGATTCTAGTTTGGATTGGGATTTCTTCCCTTTTCCCTTCTTTTCCATTCCATCCAATGCAATTTTTTTTCATCCTCGCCCTTGGATGAAGTCACATATTTGGTATTTTTCCTTATTACATCCTATACCAAATCAGACCATAAGCACTCCCAACTCAGTAGTTTCTCCCTCCCATTCATCGAATCTTGATAGCTATGTCAACTCTTGGGAAGGCCAAGAAGGGCTAAGGTTACCAAGTTTTATTCAAGAAAATTAACACCGACCCCGCCAAGTACATCACGATACCGTGTAAACTAGCTTAGACACTACGAAATTGCATCATTCTTGTGCATCTAGATACTTCGATGTTTATCCTTGAGCGCCAGCTTCCTATGGTCACTACTATTCTCAAAAAATTCTTTTAGTGCTTTCCACATCGTGAACGAAGTTTCTTTTCCATGGATATTTGAGATAATATGATCTTGTACTCCCTCCAAGATTATTCTCCTCACATTGGCTACATATTTTTTCCATTAATCAAGGTTTTGAGCATAAAATGCTTGAGGTTTTGTAACATCTGTCTTGATGTATTCTAGCAACCCATTGTCACCCAATACTGCCTCCATGCAACAAAACTTGAGGTTCCTTCCAAGGCATACTCTAGCCTTAGTTTGTTGAAGGACATCTTCTTAGATCTGAATAAATCCTGCTACACTGATCTTCAAATTTGAACCTATGAGACCCAACTTTAAATTTCTTGTTCTATTGTGAATCCTGCTCTGATACCATGTAGAAATTAGGCTATAGATGATCTAGGTGGATATTGGTGGCCACCCGCCTATTCCACTTAGACCCTCTAGTCAGTTTCATATGTTTCCTTGTTTATTTCAACATTTACTATTTTTAGCAGTTTTTCGGGTCTTGAACATTCAGAGTAGTTTTGACCCCTTAAATGAAATTTTATTGAGGTTTGCTAAAGGTAGCAAAACCTGTAGTACTCGGAGAGACCTTTCCAAAAAGGTATCATACACTTCAAAAGGAGATAATATGACCAAGTTACGACCCTGGGAAGTTGGCTACCCAACTAACCCCAATGGGGCCCACAAACTGTTGGTGTTACATCTCCTGGGGTTAGGGTTTTGGTTGTTTAGAGTTTTCTCATGTTTTTCAATAATAAATAGGCCTTTGAGCCTCATTGTAATACAGTTCAGAGGCATGTAGCTGCCACATCTCTTCTGAGAGATAAGCTGCCATCACCCAAACGATCTTATTTCCATTTTGTTTGTAAGCATAGTTCAATATTTTTTTATTAATGAAATGAAGTGTTTTTCTGTTGCATCTTTGTATTTATGATTATATCTATCATTTGTTGTGTTCATGTTTAAGTTCAGATCAATGGTATCATAGAAGTCTGCTCTTTCTCTATTTTCCTATGCATGTCCCCAATGAGGTCATGGTATAAGGAGTTAGGGCTTGATCTAGTTGATTTGCTACAAGATCAACATCGCAAACCTTGACGACCTCCCATGGCGGAAGAAAAGAAAGACAAGGGGGTAGGAGATAATTTCAAAATGTTGCCCAGATGCTTTGATGGCTACCCATAGGTGACACCTCTTCATCCAACAACCACTTTGGATGCGCCACTCCTTTTAAGGTACAAGTTAACTTCTATATTCCCATATTTGAGGGCCTAATAAATGCAAACATCACAGATAAATGGTTAAATCTGTTGGAAGGATATATTTTAGTTCATGAATTTTTCAATAGGGAAAATATTACTTTTGCGTTTCTCAAATCCGCCCCACACGTCAAGGACTGGTGGGAAACCTATTGTGAACAAAAAGACGAGAGTGAACCCTCGTTGTTTTTAACTATACCCATTTGAGATTCTTTTCGAGATGCCATCAAGGGACAATTTTACCTTGTCTGGTGCAATGAAGATAAATACATAATGTGGACCATGCTATGGTAGGGAAGAGACCAAGATGTGTTGGAGTTCACAAATAGTTTCCATACCCTTCACACGAAGCTGTGTATCAAAGATACTGAGCGACATTTGGTACTCAAGTACCACGACTATCTACATAAGTACATCTAAGGCAAGATGGAGTTCCTGGACATTTCCTCGCTTGGCACGGTGTAGCGATACACTGTCAAGATTGAGCATAAGTTTAAACAAAAGAAGTGGGACTTTGGATATACGAATACAAAGCAAGGAAAAGGTGCCCCCAAACCACAGGAAAAAGGACAGAACCAAGGCAGGGCTACCTAGGACAGCCCGCTGAAGCCGAAAGCAAAGAATAACACCACGAAGACAAAGAAGGACATGCGAAAATGGTACGAGTTCCATAAGAGCTCCACTCACAACACAAGTGAGTTGAAGGTCTCGAAATCAGACGCATTTTCTGACTCTAAATCATAACTCGATAAGGGGAATGAAAAAGGGTAGCAGATCATTGATGTGAAGCCCAAGTGCCACCATGGCCACCACCAAGATCCAAAAGATTAATCCTGAAGATCGAGAGGAGGGGGAACACCTCTTCCACTCACAGATGTGGGTGAAGGGCTCTCCACTGCAGTTCATTTTCAACATCGGGAGCCAAAAGAACCTCATTTCAGTGGATGTCATGAAGCAACTGGGCCTAAAGACTACAACACATCCAAAACCATACACCATTGGGTAGCTTCACCAAGGATGAGACCTCTGTGTTATCTAGCAATGCTGCCTTCCCTACAACATCAATCCCTTCACGAATGAGGTATTGTGTGATGTTGCTCCTCTTGAAGTTTGTGATGTATAATTAGGAAAACCATACTTGTGGAAGCGACATGTTGTATATGATTCTAGACCGTGCTCTCTGATTATTACTTGGCCAATAATTTGTATAGGATGCCAGAGATAAGCCTGCTACCGCCATCTATTTGATAACTACAAAGAAATGCAGTAAGATCATTTCCTAGTCTAGGATTTTTTTTCCTTATGATTCGCCCTCAAGACAAGAAGAAGGTTGTGGTCGCGACTTCTAGTGAGGGATCCTATACACAGTAGCAGCAAATGGACAAGGTCGTGGAGGAGTACATGGATATTTTCACCTCACCTATAGGGGTACCTCTACACTGTCAAGTCAAGCAATCCATCGATCTGACCCCGGTTGTGCTGCTGTCGAATGGACCGATCTATCGATGCTTTGTTATGGAGAATGACGAGATCAAGAGGTAGATTTAGAAACTATTGTATAAAGGGCACATCAGGCCAAGATCATCACCCTATGGGAGCTTGATTGTATTGGTACAGAAGAAGGATGGGACATGGAGACTCTGCATTGACTATAGGGTGCTAAACAAGATTACTGTCCAGAATAGGTACCAATCCCATAGATTGATGACCTTTTGGACCAGCTCAAGGGGGGCCAAATATTTCAACAAGATTTACTTGAAGTCAGGTTATCACCAGGTGCCTATTGAACCTCCGATGTGTGGAAGACTACCTTCAAATCAATGGAGGGCATTTTCAAATGGTTGGTCATTCTGTTCAGATTGACGAATTCTCCTGTAGCCTTTATGAGACTAATGGATGACATCTTGCAACCCTTCACCAGTGCATACGTGGTGGTGTATTTAGATGATATCCTGATATTCAACCAGAGTTGGGAAGAGCACCTCCAACATATTCGACAGGTCCTTCAAACCCCGCGACAACACAAGTTGTGTGCTAACTTGGATAAATACACTTTTGGCCTGACCCAGGTTCAATATCTGGGGTACATCATTAACAAATAAGGTGTACATGTGGACCCAATCAAGATACAAGTCATTTGGGATTGGCCAATCCTGACCACTCTAATAGATCTCCACAACTTTTTGGGTATTGCCAATTTCTACCGCAGGTTTGTGTTGGGGTTCTCTCATATCACTTGGCCTTTAAGTCAAGTCAACAAGGGTGGTGCGAAAGCAAAGCTTTTTTTGTCTGAAACCCAACAATGAGCATTTCCCAAGTTGAATCATCGCCTCTGCTATGCACTAGTGCTCACATTAACAGACCTGCAACAACTATTTGAGATTGAGATAGACGCCTCTGACTATGCTATTGGCGCGGTTCTTACTTAACATCGACATCCAATGGCTTACCATAGTGAGACAATTTCATACGTAGTCTGAAAGTATCCAACTTACGACAAAGAAATGTATTCCATTGTGCATGCCTACCATCAATGGAAGCATTACATTATTGGGAATGAAACAATCATCCACATAGACCACCAACCCTTGCATTTCATACAAACACAAGGGAAGTGGCAGAACGATCGCCATCAGAAATGGTCCACCTACTTGCAACAGTTCCATTTGAATATTAAATATAAGAAGGGCAGCATCAATAATGTTGCTGATTTCCTCATCCGACCACCGTTCATGGCACTGATCACTGTGTTCGACTCCTGTGGGCATGAGACTTCGGGGTGGCCACATATTTACAAGAGTGACCCAGAATTTGACAACACATGCCAAACAATTCTGGAAGGGAAGAAGTTCAAAACTTTCACCTTCAGGATGCATTGTTATGCCACCTAGGACACATCTATGTTCCTTCAAGCGAGTGTGCCAAGATGATTTGGGAGGCGCACTATAGTCATGTCACTGGACATTTTGGAGTAGAGAAAACAATGGCGGTATCGCAAAAGTATTTTTATTGGCCGAAACTTCGTCATGATGTTAGGAAGTACATTAGATCCTTCACCACCTGCGCTATTGCCAAACCAACCATCAATAAGCAAGGCCTGTATACTCCTATACCTACTCCTACATGTCGGGCCTTCCTTCTAGTAAGCATGACAACTATTGCATTTTCGTAGTCGTCGATAGATTCTTTAAGATGGCCATCATGGTGGCCTGCAAGAAGAGTATCACAACTGAGGCCACTACTAATCTCTTCTTTGAGTGAGTGTGGGTACACTTTGGGATACCACAGTCCATTGTCTCAGATCGGGACAACAAATTCTTGAGTGCATTTTAGTCCAGCCTCTGGTCAATGCTGGATACAAAACTTACTAAGTCCATGACTTTCCATCCCCAAACTGATGGCCAAACAGAGGTTGTCAACATGATGATCGTACACATCCTGCACATGTACAACTCAAAGCATCCACGCATGTGGGATGAAAGTCTCCCATATGTCCAACACAGTTACAATAGAGCTGTCCACAACTCAACAGGCTACAAACCCTTTCAAGTAGGGTTGCGATTTCAACGATTATGTCCCATTGATGTGGTGATACCATTTATAGCACTCAGGTAGATTTGAATCACATCCAGTCCGAAGCCGAAAGGGATAAAAAATTCATTGAGTGCATTCAACACATCTGCCAATAGGTCCATGATATATTGGACAGAGCCAAAGATAAGTACAAGAAACACCATGATCAACATTGAGTGCCGCATAAGTTCCAGGTGGGCAACAAAGTTTTGCTACATTTGTAGAAGGAGCGCCTCACTAGATCCCATCGCAAGCTTCGCCCGATCTGATATGGACCATACACCATCAACAAGGTTGTTGGTGACAATACCTTCGAGCTCAACATGCCACCGTTCCTTGGTCTGCACCTAGTGTTTAATGTAGACTGCCTTCGGCCATACTTTCCCCCATTGTTGGACACATTCGACATTGCAGAACAACTCACACAAACAGAGCTCAACTCGGATTGCATGGAACATGCCACAACTAATCTGATCATGGATGCACAAATAAAGAATGCTCACCAACAAAGGATACATCTATATCTAGTTGTCAAATTAGGCCAACTCCTTCACCAGGACAAGTGGTTCACTAGAGACTAGGTTCAACAGAAATTTCCTCACCTCATGGAGGCTCTGCACGCAGTGGGGACCATTACTTCATAAGGGGGGAGGAATGATCTGGGTGGATATTGGTGGCTACCCTCTATTCCACCTAGACCCTCCAGTTAGTTTCATATGTTTCCTTGTTTATTTCAACATTTACTATTTTTAGCAGTTTTTTGGGTCCTGAACTTCCGGAGCAGTTTTGACCCCCTAAATGACATTTTTTTGAGGTCCATTATAGCTCCATAGCCATAGAAATGGGCTTGTGGAAAAACCTATAGTACTTAGAGAGACCTTTCCAAAAAGGTATCGCAAACACCAAATGAAGATAATATGACCAAGTTACGACCCCGGGAAATTAGCTACCCAACTAACCCCAACATGGCCCACAAACTCTTGGTGTTACATCTCCTGGGGTTAGGGTTTTGGTTGTTTATAGTTTTCTCATGTTTTTCAATAATAAATAGGCCTTTGAGCCTCATTGTAACATAGTTCAGAGCATGTATCCACCACATCTCTTCTCAGAGATAAGCTACCATCACCTGAGCTATCTTATTTCCATTCTATTTGTAAGCATAGTTCAATATTTTTCTATTAATGAAATGAAGTGTTTTTCTACTACCTCTCTGTATTTATGATGATATCTGTAACTTGTTGTGTTCTTGTTTAAGTTCAAATCAGATGATTTGAAACTGCTCATGAAATTTACTAAATCACAAGACTTGAAGCTACTCTACCATTCTGCAGAATTCAATTCACAATCTAGAACACAAATCATAGACATACAAAAGGAAACATTAGACATGCACATAGATTTATCTAGGGGAAAGAAACTTCTCAAAATCCATTCCTCTCTATATTGAATTAATCAAAGAATAAATATGAATACATTGTTGATTTTTGGTAGCTTAGGAGGTACTCCAAGCCTTGAGGTTCGGGGTTTGGAGGCTGGAGTGCTAGAAAAGTCATTTGTGGGCTTGAAACCCAAGCCTGGGGTTTTGCACCCATCATTGTTTAGGTATAAATCGTGATGAGATTGTTGGGAATCACGATTTCCATTAGACCAAAACCCACAAGTGTTAGTCAATGATCGCATTGCTAAAGATAAGGATCCACGAGAGGTGGTTAGTCCATGTCAGGAAATACACGGGGAGCGTTGGTTTATCCAATGTTCAACAATCCCCCCCCCACCCCGTAAAGTGAGCCGAGTGTGTGATACCACTTGTTGGGAATCATGATTACCGTTATACCAAAACCCATAGGTGTTACTCACGATCGCATCGACAGAGATAAGGATCCACGAGAGGTGGTTAGTCCATGTTGTGAAACACACAGGGAGTGTTGGTTTATCCAATGTCCAACACATATTATGACATGTTATGGATGGAGATGATAAACGATGTTGAGACAAATCCAACACAACGTAAATCATCGAAATCCAACATGTAGATATGGTGATATGAATTTTTGAAGTGTAGTGTGGGTGAAGAAGCTTACTAGTTAAGGTCGACTTAGTTTGGAGGTGCCCTTTAGGGTTTTCTGTTGACACCCACATAAAGACTATAAAAAGAGGAAAAGTGTGAGGACATTTCTCACATCCAAGTACATCTAAAATCATGGAATATCTTTGAAATTTGTAGTGAACTAGAGGCAATACGTAAGGGAAAGGAGCACGTCATATTGGGTCTATTTTAGGGTGCATATATTTGATCATGAGAGCTGCAACTCTGAGCCATATTGCAGGTCACATGGGAGATGGTTTAGGGTAGCTTAAAACCTGAAATGAAATGTGATTTCCCTTGAGAGTCAGCCGCAGATCAGAGGTAAGGTAAGGGATGTTTTGTGCATGTTTTGAAGTGTGGTTATACCTCTTTCCAAGGGCTACGTGGAATTTCTCTAGCAACACATTGTGTGGAGGAATATTGAGGGTCGAGAGGCCTAATTTAGAGCCATTCTCCCCTAGACACAGTCTATCTAAGGCATGCTGAAGGTGTATAATGAGTAGCAGAGTGGAAAGGAGGGTGAATACCCTTGCTAGAAGGTTCAAATCTCATGGTGTAGCTTAGCTACATGTAGTAAGGTGCCTTGTGGAGGAACCTAGTGCTAAACTAGTGTATTAAGAGGGTTGGAAGGGAAAACAAGTGAACTAGACTTATTGATGAAGGGAACCATAGTCTTGAACCAGGGTTTAGGGCTGTTGCTAGATGCCCTAATCATAACTTATAAGTATGCACATAACCCTAGGCAAGAGAGAACCAAAAAAGGAGTTGTAGATGGTCTCTTGATGGTTGGATGTTAGGTGGATGGTAGTCATAGATTAGGATAGTTGGTGGACATATTAAGGAACAAATTACATTAGTAACTTCTGTGTCATGTCAACCAGAGCAATAGAAGGTTGCAGAAAAAGTATGGTTGTCCTCTTGAGTTGATGTGACTTGTTGGTGGATTGGCATTCTAGGAGAAGTATGTTAGAAACCATGTTGAAGGGTCTCCATAGATGTTGGATGCCCTAACTATGAGCAGATGCTACAACAAGGATTAGTATCTCGTGGTTGGTTGGAGGGAAATGTGAGAGTGGATCAAGTGTGGACAGTGGATTGGGATTTTATGGTCTATTGGAGGACAGCGTGATAGTGCCCAAGTTGGAGCTCGATGTGCACCATCTTCATGGACTTGGGCAATTTCTAGAGTGGCAGTTGTTGAGCTCAAGTTTTGATGAGCCAAAGGAGCATTTTCACAACACTCGACTTGTGTGCGGAGAAGTACTTCTATATCAGACGACAGGGAGTCCCCTTAGCCCATGTTCATTGTGGGAGATGGACATCTTGTAGTTATAGGTGACATCCTTCCGTGCCCTATGTTGGTCTTCATTGGAGCAGCACAGGAAGACCATAGTGGGATGAAGCCCCTGAGTAGATTAGGAGAAGCAATGGGAAGTTATGTATTGTTCAAAAACGGAGTTGTGAACAACTTGACATGAGTCTTGATGTGTCGTGCTCTTGATGGACTAAAGCACAACTAGCAAGCAGATTGGATAGTTGATATTTAGTGGTCATATGGACATGGATGATTGATAGAGGTAGTGTTACCGATCAAGAGATGAAGGACAGTGTAGGTACGGTGTATGACCAAGGCAGCTGCGAGGAGCTCTACATTAGATAAACAATAAGAGTATCTTGTTGCGGGTAGATTGGTTGTTGATGGATTGACACCAAGTCCTAGTTTTTTATTCTGTACTAGTGGATATTTGAGGGCCATTATCCTTGGTACATAAGACCTAGACTATTGTATTGTTTAGTTGGATTAATATAACGAAGTTGGGCTACTGTACAAATTGTGTAAAAGGTTGTGTATATTTTTGGCACTAGTATATTTACAGCTATTTATATTCTACTGTGCATAGTATCTTTGTTGTGATTCTTAGTTTGGTAGCATCAGTGATTTAAGATTCTATCCTAGCACTAGGGTCCTGGAAATTCAACATACATATGCTTACTTAAGCTTGAGCACAACCTCCAAGTGTATAATCTATCTCTTTGCTTGACTGACTGACTCTGGCCAACACTTAGCCAATTTTCAAGCCCTCCAAGCTCCTATTTCCTTGCATTTTTCCTTGAGGAAATTAGCCCCTATCATTTAGCAAATTCCCCCAATTATATTGCACAATTCCTCTATGATCATCCTCTGATTACATGCACCACCTGTACGCGTTGGAATAGTCTACAACTGATAGTAGACTACCTTTGAATATCCATCTTAACTAGGTAACTCAAATTCTTTGCATGAATAAATTATTTTGGGCTAATTGATTAGTTAACTCGTTGATCACTGAGTGTGGTTGAAGTTACACTTCCACAACTTGACCTTCAACTAGTTCCTCCAATAGTGAGAACTAGTTTAACTGCCCATAACTCAATTTAACTAGAATAGATTGCTACAAATTAGCAATCAATCATACTGAATTGAAATCAGGCTTCCCCAACTTGAATTAAGTGAGTTAACTTAGTGACAAGTGCCATGTCACCTCAGTTAACTACCTCCAAGATTTCTGTTGAAATGGAAATTTGAATTTTCTCTAGTTTAACCAAGCAAAGTCAAATTGAGATTTTCTTGCTGCATTTTCAACAGTGAAATGCAATTAAGTTCCCCAAATTGTATATAACATGCAAATATGAAAACACAACATGGTTATGTTCCATCTAGATTAAAGACTACATGAATTATTCCCACCATTTCCAATCCCACCTTCAACTTCTTTGAAATCCTTTGAGAATTTAGGTGAAATGGATACAAGGAATGGTGGAAATCATTGGTTGGAACATATGACCTCCCTCCACATGAAGGTTTTCTCATGGAATGTTAAGTTCCTTTCAGACCACAACAAAAAGAAAGGTAAGAAACCAATTACCCAACACAAGTAAAGTAACATAGCAAGCATATGAGTTACAACTATTCCAATTTATCTAGAGCTTGGATCTAGACATAATAGGCTTTATATTAAATACCCTACTAAATTTTATATGGATGATGATATTATATGTAGAACTTAAATTTAGTGCTCCATAGTGAATATTATAGGTTTTTCCCCCTTCTTATGGTCTTGTTCAATTCTATATAGGCTAGTACCATTGATTCATCAATAATAGGAAGGAAAATTTGATGTAGAACTGATTTTGTAACCTAGGGTTATTGCATATGTGTTTGAATGGGATGAAGAATATCCAACCTAGAGATTAACATGGATTTTATTGTTCAAAATGACCACACCTTGGAAATAGCCATATATAAGGATAAAATGAATTTGGAGCATGCCACCTTTAGGCATTGGATGTATAAGGAGATCCCACATGAAGTACTTTATTTGTGGTGATTTTAATTTGTAGCCTCAAGATGATGAATCATACTGACATTATGCAATAGTGCCTCGCTAATGAATGGAAAATATGGTTTAATATTCATTCATGTTTATAATTATATGATTTGAATGATATATGCGAAATGTTTCAATCAAAGATTGGTTTACCTCATTTAATTAAGAAAAGGTAAGAAAATTGACTCGATAGAGCTATGCTATTTAAGAAAAACTTTTATTTATTTGAATTATAAGACTTTAGGTCTAGTTAGGGTTTAGTTGAAGCCATGTTATTTTATTTTCATTCAATTGTTTTCAATGTTTTCTAGGGTAGCAATAATTCATGTGTGTCAATGTCTCAATGAATTCTTTACTTTCTTTCACCTTTCAAAGATTAACTAGTTGTTTATGCAATATTCAATGAGTATAAATCTTAATTCCTTCCACTCTAGAGAATACAAGTTGGATTCAATGGTGGAATCACATTGTTTCTAAGAAAATTTCCTTTAGTCATAGATTTTGGAGACATATTTTTCCCATGAACATTCAAGGGTAGGCATGAAAGATATCAAATGTTCTATTAAGAGATTATAGTTAAGAGGTTATATCTAAGCCCATTTGATCAAAAGTTTCAAGGATGATTAGCCAAATTGTGACATATCCTCAAAATTATAAAGGAAATAAGAGTTCAAATTCATATTCCTTTGCGTGGGATCCAAATTGATGGAGGTCAACCAAGGGTTTCTTTAGGGCACTAGACATTGAACATATTTTTTAATATAGTTTTTCCATCAAAGTGGAAGAAGGTAGTGTAAAACAAGATGGAAATATTGAAACAAAGAATGTTGATGTCTAAAATATGATCTTTCAAATGTAAGATAAAGAAGGTTGGGCTTGCAAATATGCATTTAGATTATGTTTTGGAGGTCATTTACGTAACAAAACTCCAAGTGACGAACCTTTATTCTCAAAATGAATCTTACATAAACTTTATCATTAATTAATTTTACATGACCTTGACTAATATGCATAATTAAAATACCCAAGACTTGACCACTTGGACTAGTGCAAATTTTATATGGAAACCTAGGAATTCATTGGCCTAGTCTTTTACAAGCTTATAGAGAGCACATTCACATAAGGAATTTATGATTTTCATTAATAAGGACAACAACATATTTACTTCAAATTGTGATGATAGTGGATGGTACCTTTTAAAATGTTTCTTATAAGATTACGTGTGATATAGATTCTTCCCATTATTAGTTTGTCTAAGTAAACTTGTTTCATATAAGGATGCTTTATTTTGGACAATGTGATCATCATATGAAGGGCATGGAATCCATTAAAACCAACCATGAGTCTATGTTGAGGCTTGGACATATTCATCTTAGGCACGCTATAATCCTTCAAGCTAAACCCTTACTTTATTTTGGCTATCGAGACTCTCTTAAATGCATTGAATTGCCTCATCTCTAACAATTTTAAAGATTTTGAAGATACTGTTTGTTTCATATTTTGATTTAGCATGGTTTCTTCTCAACACCAACGTTGTATTCCATGTCATCATAGTCTTTAGGCTATCTTCTTCAAATAAAAGTTGGTCTATCCTTTTCCAAGGTCAAGAAGACATGCAAATGATGAATGAAAAACTCATTGATAACTCCTTAACAATATATGAATAAGTAGCTTCTTTAAAATTTACCATTGAATGTTTAGATCTTAAAAATTCCCATCAAATGTTTAGACACTTGTGTGGCATTGGGATCCAAGATATGATGGAAGGCATATATAATACTCCAAAGCATTTATCTCCTATGCTAAATTAATTAGAAAAAAGATAAATATGTATCTTATTTGTATTGACCTTCAAATTTTAAGAGTCCATTTTTTCTTTCCCATCCTACCCAAGGAGCTTTAATAGTAACTCATGAATATACAATTTAGTTGTTGTGGTTTCACATGTTGATTACTTCTCTTTCCCAACTCCCTTACATTCATGTCCTTGGGTCAATGGGAAGGGATATTTGTTCATCATGTTAGTTGGAACTTCTATTGCACCTTTTGCACTAAATGGAATTTTAAATTAATGAAAGGGATCTTCTACATTCATTTATTAGGTTCAATGGATAGGGAACAACTTAATCTTAGGTTCAATGGAGAGGGAACAACTTAATCTTCTACATTCATTTCTCTAGGTTAATATATATTCATTTCTATAGGTCAATGGGAAGGGAAAGCTTAATCTTATACTTTCATTTTTCTATGGCAATGGAAAGAGAAAATATTCAATTTTAGTTTAAACATTATTACATGCGTGGTGTTAAATGGATATTAGGTCATTGAAAAGGAATGAAACATGAAAAAGTTTTCTTTGTGATTATATAAGCCCCATGGCATGAATTATTACAAATCAAGATTGATGATCTTAATCGTTAGACATCTATATGTCTTCTAAATCATTGGAAATTCATCTATTTACGATAATCATGGGAAGGAAAGGGAAAGCTTCATAATTGTATGAATCTTATGGAAAGAGTTATTCCTAATCAAAATAAAACAATGTTTTATATCCAAAATAAATGTTCATTTATCTATATTGATTAAAAAATAAATAATTAAGTCATGAATTACACCTTAATCTCCTATATTCATTTTTTTTGGAGGTTGGGGATGGATTATTAAGTCATTAAAAATAGATGAAACATGACAGAATTTGCTTCATAATTTGGTCGATGGAAATGTATTATTAAGTCATTAAAAATGGATGAAACATAAAAGAGTTTTCTTTAGAATTGAGCCTCTTATAATAAAATTCATTCCCAATCAATAGCCAAAATCAATTAGAAAGCTCCTAGGTTTCTTAGGTAATGTGAAAAAAGAATCAACTACAAAATAAGATGTAAATTAACTATCATCTTTTGGTGATATTTTATTCTCCTTTCTTCTAGTTCTTATAAGAAATTGAACACTTATTTCAACCATCATCCCAAGATCTTTACCCTTTAAATATATTTATTTAAATGTAAAAAAACAAAATATCTATTTAGAAAATAGCTATTTAAACATCAAGATAAAATTTATATTTAAAAATTATTTATTCACTTTTTATATTAAGAACCTGACATATTATTTCTCATTAAAATTTATACCTCAAAAGAAATTGCATATATACATTTCCTTAATTTTTTAAGAAGGTGATCTAGTATGTTAGGATAAAAAAAAATTCATAAAAAGAATAAATAAAATTAAAAAAAATACCCTTATAAAAAAATATCTCATACATTATTATTACTTTACATAAAAGTATAGTTTTTACTTTACATAAAAGTATAATTTTTAGTTTGCATAATGCTCTAAGAAGTATAATTTTTAGTTTACATAATGCTACAAGAAGTACAATATATATATATATATATATTTTTAATGCTAGTCATTGGTGTTGGTTGGACATTGAAATTCTACTCGTTGCTGCCATATTAATTTTTTTTAACCATGGACCCTCCGCTATATTTAAAATAAATTATATATAAATATAACTATGTACATAAACCTCAAAAAAATTCTGAAATTCATTTTTGGATTGGGCATCGAAGGCTACAACTGTTTTATTATAAACACCAGCAAACGTACTCTCCAAATTTGTTGCATGGATGATCAGCTTCACGATCAATGAGCGAGGTGAATGATCACTTTCGACCGTTGGAAAAACGTTGATTTGGGTTTCAGTATTTTGACTGATATTTCTCTTCTATGTTCATGGATGAAAGCTAAATCCTAAAATGTAGTTAAATAATTGAACCTCCACATTTGAACACAGTGAAATGTTGTCAAAATCCTGAATTCATTTTGGGACTGGCCACCCAACGCTACAATTGTTTTATTAATCAGCAAACACAGTATTCAAATTTGTTGCATGGCTGACCAACTTCATAACGAATGAGCGTAATGGTCCCTTTCAACGGTTGGGAACACGCTGATTTGAGTTTCAGTATTTTGACTAATATTTCTCTTCTATTCATACTCTCTGTGGGATGAAAACAACATCATAAAATATAGTTCAATAATACATTTCCCTGCCTGGCTACAGAATTACAAAACTCATAATTATATATTTGCATATGCCACAATAATACCTGATACTTAGCCAGAGCCAATGGACATTGTGAGGTCCAATGTAATCCCACAGGGTGACTGCACACTGCCTGTTTGAGTAGTTGTGGTGTAAGGCCCTTCATTTGTGAACTCCAAGGGCTGCAACTTGACTGAGCATGTGCTTATATCCTTCCGATTGTTGGAGAACAAAGACAGGGATAAACTACTGTCTACTTCTTGCTCTTTCTCCAGGCTCCTTGAACTCACTTGTGAGTTGTGCCCATCTTGATTTAACCTGTGGAACTCTGAAAGCTTTTCTATCTGGTTGGTTAGTTGTCCTCGTTGTAGCTACATTAATATCAATATCAAAAATTAATATGGGTGGATCAGTCTTCTTCTATCAATAAACAGTCTTACAACAATAATAAAATAATAACCAACTGAAATCCTTGTTTCTTAATAAAACTAAGAATAAAACAATTATGACCCTTACCTGAAGCTGCAAAGCTAGTTGTTCTTGCACACCTGACTGCCAGTCAAAATCCTGTTGAGCCGACGTTGGGTCTTGAGATTTTATATTTGTTTTGTCGAGAAGTTGCAGCTTCAAATTATTGTATGATGGTAATTCTCGCCTCAAGCACGAGGATCCTTGAAAAAGCATCGATTGCCTCTTCTGTTTTAATGTTTCCCATTCGAACAAATTCGATTCCACATTTTCTCTCTCAGACATGTAGTAGGAATTTCCAGTACTATTGGTTTTATGAGAACTCCTACATACCCATGAACTCTGACGCCTGAACTAGCATATAAATATATTGCCTCAGAATAATATTTTACTTGTAACTTTCTCACGATAGTTAAAAGTTGCAGCAAATAATCAATGCCTTAAAACTTACAGACACACCTCATCCGACATGATCGATAATCCAAAGGATTCAAGTTCGGCGGACGCAGTAAAACGCCCTGGTAATCAAGGGATTCCAATCCATTCTTCAGGAATGCTCTCTCGTTCTCGCACATTTGTAAACAATCTGAAATTAAGTTATCCTGTCCTTCAATATATCTTTCAGATTGAATGATTGCTGCACAAATTGACATAATGATAAGATAATCCAATGGCATGTAAATCCTGCGTCTACACCATGAAAACTAATAACCCATTAAAACAACACAACCTTGAAACAGTCCAAGCTGCATTATCTTGATACAATCTGGGCTGAAACCTGATGGGCATGTTTATAAATAATGCTATATCTGGTAAAAACCTAACAAGCAATCCTGTGAAAACCTAACAAGAAGGGTTGGTTAAACTGGATATTAATTATATGAGTATGCCTTAAGAGGTGACTGGTTTAAATCCAACCATGGAGTAGAGTATATGGATTTTTTTAGATTTTAGCCGTTAAATAGTCACCAAGAGAGACTAATCCACAAGCAAAAAAATCTTATATACTAAATTTTACTCTGGTTTAATGATCTTAAAATAATTGATAACAAGATTGGCTTATACTGGAAAATCTTAGCATTATCCATCTGAGTGGTACATACCTTGTCCGTTTTCATCATTTTTCATGCTCCTGTACATCTTTAAAAACGAGTTTAACATAGTATTAGCATCCAGGTTCCAGACCAGATCAGCTGGAGAAAGCAAGGTAGCTCGGGGAAGAATCCTTGAACTAGAAAAGTAGTGCAGCAAAGCTTACCTGGAGGTGGCTTTTCACATGAGCAATGGTGAGTCCTTTGACATCCATGAGCTGTAGAACTAGTTTAGGGGTTGCTCCTGCATGGATTCAATGTTGATTAGGTGCTACTCAGGCTAAAGATGGAAGCCTGGATTCTGTCAAAGAGAATAAATTAAAGAGGAGATTTCATAGTCTGTTGTTTCACACATTGGGGAGGAGAGGAAGGCAGGACAATCAGGCCTACTTACATTATAAATATCAAATCGACCATTATGTTAGCGAGAGATATCACTTTTTTGTGATTATTAAGATGGTTCAGATAAACTTGATTCGTTCAAGTTACTTGTTCCCTGGGCATACCAGAATCTTGTCCCCTTGACACAAAGATCCTGGTATGTTGGAATTATATGCTGTAGTAAACCAACCCTGATAACTAGAACTGATGTAAAATAACATACAATCTATAACACTTACTGTCTTGGCCTCCCAATCGTTGGACCGCATGAACAAAACAGTGATGCAAATCTGGAGTCCAGCGAAGCCGTGGCATTTTGGAACGAACGTACTGCCTCACAGCCGACCCACCGTCTCCTTCTGCTCCATTCCTATTCTCCCCAACGCTACTACTCTCGCTTGAACTCCTAAGACGAACAGAAGCACGTTTTGGAGCATTTTCTTCCCCATGATCATCATGAAGAGGATGGCCAACATCTATTACTGTAACTCCTCTCTTGCGGGAGGAGTTTCCCCCCTGATCACCACTGCTTTGCTGCTGCTTCTTCACATCCACCTGCATTGTAATTTGTGATACTGCAATTCCAACCCTAAACCATGACCAATTGACGGATACTTTATGTATATATACACAATATAAAATGATATGATTATGATTTCCCAAATCTAACCTTCCTTCCAAGGACAAGAATATACTGAATGCAATGCAATGCTGAGCGATGTGGGAGCTCAGCAGGGCCACAGCTGCAGAATATGTTGATATTACATATTATTCCATGCTTTCCCTTATACGTTCTCCTGAGAATGAAAGAATTATGAATGAAAGCAAGAAGAAGAGACAGTAGATACCTAGATGACCTAACTGTAACCCTAACCCTGCCCCTGCTTCTCTGCCTGTCTCAGGAGTAAGAGAATATATCATTCCAATCCAGTTCCATTTTCATTTTCCCGATGCCCATAGCCATTCCATGCTCTATGCATGCTGGAAATTACAATCACCTGGTCTAGTTATTTTAGAATTGGAGCAGTCTCATAAAGTTTATTTTGACTTTTTTCCTTTGGAATTTGGTAATACAATTTTTAGTTGTTCAGAATGTGATAATAGAATTTTTGGTGGTTGATAATACAATTTTTGATGAATAATATAAGTGATTTAAAATATAGTTTTGAATGTATAAATAAATTTAAAACTGCTAAAATTTTTCTAAACACTAAATTTCTACAAATTATATAACTAGAATCTAAAAATGCCAAAATTCCCCAAAATTTCAACCAAAATTAACCTTGCCTGAAAAGGGCGAAAATACCTCCAAAATTAACCTGGCCTGAAAAGGGCGAAAATGCCTGACGTTTAGAATACATCTTATTGACTACTACTTTGTCAACCAAAAACCAGAGCAGTCATTGTGGTGATTAGCAAGAAATTTTTGTTATTGATGCTCTTTTTTCTGCAATCCCCTGCCTTATTCTTTTGACTGGTTCTGGGTTTTGTCTTGGTGTAATTTATTAAGTCGTCCCAATGGCCAAAACTCACGTGTCGGCTGACACACAGCGCTTCCACCGGCCTCACCCGACACACCCCACGCTTTTAAGGAACCGCCTCATACCCACGCCTTTATAGCAGACGGTAAAATCTTCTGGATGACGTCAAACAAATTCATTATTGCGTCACTGCCCTCTCTCTCCTCACTTAAAATCCGCCTTTTCCGCCACCTTTCGACACACACATACTCCCCTGTCTCTTCATCATCACAATTATTATTATGAATGAATGAATGATCCGCTCTGCTCTGCATGCATGCATGAACATGAATATGAATATGAATGAATGAAATGATACCATCTCATTTAAACAGTTGGGCCATCGCCCGTCAGTTCCACTCTTCTAAAATCAGTAAAACCACCTAATGTTTAATGCCCAACTGCCCGCAGGTGAATTTCATGAATCACCGACGCTTACTTACAGTTTACAGTCAATCCATTCAGCACCAAACACTCGAAATATCTGCTTCGGAATTGTCGACAGTGTCAAAGAGTTTGACACTCTTGCGACTGTGGACCTCTTCGAATTTTTATGGATTCCTCACACATATTACATCTCCCATATAATTTGGTTCTGATCGCTGTTCCCATGTTTCCATCTTACCCTATTATGATTTTTATGTAAACGAATGCAGTCTCAAGGTTGGTTTTGATCATTATTTTACATGATTTTAATGTAAACGAATGCAGTCACAAGGTTGGTTTTGATCGTTATTTCACATGATTTTAATGTAAATCGGTGCAGTGAAAAGGGTGGCTGTGATTGTGGATATTTTATTAGGTTTTGTGTAACTCTTCTCTATTTAGCTTTTTATTTGAATTTGGTAATATAATTTTGTGTTTTTTTATGGTTCAAAAGAATTCTGTTTTTTCGATTTTTTTTTAATGTTTGGATTTTGTTATATTATATAATTAAATTTATGATATTTATTAGATCTATAAAAAAATGTTTAATTATACCAAAATTTATAAGAGTTAAATTACAATATTATATTATGATTTTGATAATGGAAATAGTTATAAAGAGTGTTGTGTTTTATTAACATAGAGGTGGGAGAAAGAAGACTAAATCTGTTATGATATGACATTTTTTTGGTTTATTATTATAAGAGTTTAGTAATTGATTTACAAATAGATTTAACAATATTAAATATATCTAAGATGGTGTATTTTTAACATGTAATTCTGTTCTCAAGTTTAAAGTTATCATGGGAACCCCAATCCAAGAAAAGACCACTTTAACAAGATGTATCACTGTTGGACAATGACACCAATATTGGCCACTTTGGGTCATCCTACAATGAAGTACTTTGGCATTGAAAATAAGTTTCAAATAAATAATACCATAGCATTGTTAAACATAGTAAGTTAAACATGTGTTATATATTTGGAGCTACTTGAGATGAGCTAACTTAATTATTTTAATTATATTTAATTACGTAAATAAAATAAAGTTTTACAATATATTTATATATTTAATTATTATATGAATGAATTTCTTTATAATTTAAATATGGGTATCAATAATAGAATTGAAACAAGTTGAAAATGTTTCATATCTTTATTTGTATCTAAAAAAAAATTGTATAAGTGTACAAGTAGCATTGAAATAAAAAGATATGGAGGGAATAAGATAATTTGCTACAATTTTTGAGTTTCAATTTGTAAGTGATCATTGAGTTGTCTATTCATGGCACTTGTGTATCTGCAAGGTAATACATCATAGTTTTTGGTGCAACTTAAATACATAATTTTTATAACTAGGTTGTGTTGCTAAAAATAAGTGATAAATTGTAATCACATCCATGACATAATGTAATATTTCCACTCTATACACAACCAACATTATACATGAACGTACTTCAACAATCCTTGAGGGGAACTTCACTTAGCAGAACTCTTTCAATTGTGGGCTTAGTCAATATTTAACTCCATTTAAGATCAAACTTCCCCACTTACAAGTTGTAGGTCCCAAACAAATTTCATGCTAATTAAAAGACATTGTTTGAACATATTCTCTTATATATACCACTTTTTATCTTGGGACAACTATCCTTTCAACCTCATTTGATGGATTTTTTGGGTTCCTTCACTAATTTCTCACACTTTGTGCTTAAGAATTGTATTTACTTCAATCTTTGTGCCAACTTTATCAACTAATTCTTCAAGAATCAATGCAATAGATTCCTCTTCATCACCATTTGGAATCGATGGCTCATATAGCTTCAAGCAACATGAGTTTTAAACCCTAGATGAATGTTCGTGCATGTTAGTAAGTCCAACTTCAATGCATTAGATATCCAATATGCACAAGGATATATAAGGACCATATCTAAGTTCCTAAATATTCCTATATTTCTTCTTAAGCCACTCATATACAAAGAATTTATCTTGCACACAAAATTCATGTTGATTTCCAAAGTCTCAATCATGCCTTTTAATGTTGACTCATATGTAAAGCTTGTCAAAATTATCATGAATATTTGAGATGTGATTAATGAACCTTATATGGCCTTCCATTGTGTGGTGACATCCTTCATCTTCCTAAGGAACATGACCCAATATCGCTATTGTTCCTTTGACAGTATTCCAAGGGATGCTTCAAAATTGAAAGTGGCTATTGGATTATCATAGTGCATGATTATAATTGTGTTGTACATACAGGATGTTGTCATCCTACGCATTTGAATGTTTATTGTTAAAAAAGTGAAACAAATGCATGATTATAATCATGATGTACATATGGGATACTCTCGTCCCATATCTTTGAATGTTTATGTAAAAAATGCAAAATGATTGAACTATATTGTGATCTACTATCCATGTTTAAATATTTGTCTAATGATGAAAGATAATACTCCTCCTTATCTTTGTGTCCATGAAACCCATACTTCAAGAAAAAAATACATGAGATTAATATTATGCCAATCATATATGATTGAAGATCGAAGATCACAAGCCAAAGTACACCCAAACTGCTTCAAAGAAAAACTATGCATCCTATTATGTTGTAACTCTTTCTCAGATAATATCAACATGACAATTTTGCTAAAGTGGTCCATAACTACCATTAAATATTCCTTGCTCTCACTCGTCATTTGTAATCTTGTAGGAAGTCCATTGTAATGGACTCTTATGGTCTAATTGATATTGGAAGTGGAATGTATTCCCCTAGTTTTTTTAATGACTAGACGAATTGAAAACTATGCCGGTCTCATGCTCATGTGACATGGGGTTGATTCCGACCACTACCATTATAACCTTTAGTTAAGGGTTAAGTAGGTGGGACACCCGTGAGGTTTTGAACTGGTGACCATTATGCAAGTTGTGCCTTAAAAATGCACCCATTCACTGATTGTCATATGCCCAACCTTTTATTTCTTGGATTCAATAGACTATAGAGGGAATGACCCCTCACAAAAATTACCACCATATGTGACATCCTTATTTAGTAGAAATATATTTGCAATTTTTGTAATGTATTATTTATCATAAGGTGTCCACAATTATGGAATAGAGTTCTTTAAACAACACCTACAATTGGATATGTCCCTAAGAAACACATTTAGTTCTCAACTTGTATAGAATTATGTCCATGAGTGGTTAGCCCTATAACTTCATATAACAGGGTCATTAAGAATATTTTTTGCATTGTATATATGTGTATGAAGTATGGGAATGATGCATACCATCTATTACATGTGTTCAAGTTGAATTATTGAAGTCATGTTAGTGTTGTCAGTATAATTATAAGTGGTTGCTGTAGGAAATATGCCACATTTTTTTATTCCTTTTCTATACTTTAACAATATGTTGTATTTGTGAAAACATGTAATCCAATTCATGTGGTGTAATTTTTTTATGTTGATGTATGCTTATAGGAACTAGAGATACTTATCGTCATTATGAACAATAGTATCTTACTGAAAAAACAATGTTTCAAGTCCTTTACTACTTGAACTAGCATGTATATATTTTAGTGATACATTGAATAATCACAACCACACCTGAAAATTCCTAGAGTTGTTGATGTAAGTCATGAATGTTACATCACATTAAATTCCATGTCTAGAGGCATCCATCTCAATCTCAAAGGATCACAAAATGTCAAATAATGCAATAATTGGAGCAACAAAAACTTGATGATGATCTCTTTGAATACTTCTTGTTGCTATGAATTCTAATAGAAACAATATTAGGAGTGGTTCACTACATTAATACAATGCACAGTCTGGGAAATTTGTGTGATAAAACTTCTAAAATAGTTCTGTCATGAATGTCCTTCTGTAGTGGCCATATAACAATTCTTAAAAATATTTATTGGATTAATGTTGAGTTCATCTTTATTCACAAGGAAAATTACTAGAAAGATAAGTTATTTCTTCCTAAATGTACACTTTCTCATGCTTAAAATTATCTTCTCTTATCACAATGTCATGAACACTTAGGTACAAGTGCTTCACGTGGTCCTCTTAGGTTTTATTCAAAGTCAATATTTCATCTGTTGAAGAAAGTGTAACTAGTTTCGGTCTTCATAAATGTAATTTTGACATTTGTATTTATAGAAAATAGATTATTTTTATGATATTTTTCAATGATTTTCTTGCTCATTGAAGTAGGTCAAGCATATATTTAAGTGATTCTAGGAAGTCAAAGATTCAATGTATTTATGTAAGACCCTTAAGGACATGTTACACAATGTATATAATTGTATTAAAGTTAAAAGGAATATCTCCAAGCAAAGTCAAAGTCATCTCCTTGCAACAAAATCCTTCAAGCAACAAAAAGGTGAAGAAATAGACAAGTTGGCCTCAAGTTGGCTCAAAAGAAGGAGACATACTCTTATATAAGGATCCATTAGACCTCCTAAATGAAGTATAATATCATCTCTAAAAGTAGAGAGATAGAGGATGAGCAAAGGGTACCAAAAGGGAAAGTCTAAGGGTCTCCAAGTGCAACGAATAAGAAGGGAAGAAGAGCGAAGTTATGGACTGTTTCTAGGGCTGGAAATAGTCACACGCGTGAACAAAAAGGAGGACTATATGTGGGTATAACAACTATAACATAACAATCAAGTATCCATCTTTGTTTGGGCTAGATCTTAGGCCTACAATGCCTCTAACTCAAGCAAAGAAGTCCCTCTCTCAAGCGAAGATAAAAAGAGCCTAAACTGCAAGCTAACCTATCAGACGTGCGAGAATTTAGGGCTGCTGTATAGTCATATCAGTTTTCATATATATCTCAAGAATTATTTTGTTGGAGCAAGAAAAGGGTTTCTCTATAAGAAAATGACATCACCGAGAATTGAAGAAGGAAAATCTCATCTAGAAGCTCACATAAGCAAGGTTTATCTCTAGACAAGGAATGAAGAAGAAGGTCAAAATGCTAGGGAGAAAAGTGCCAGAGAACAAAGTGCAGAAAGGAGGAAGGACTTGACTTGTTCTTCGAGGACATCCTAGTCAAAGGTCTAGGGTTTGGCATTGATCAATAAGAAGATTCAATAAGAGAAACTTACTGAAGGGTTTTCCTCTATAAGAGAGAGAGGTTTGTCCTTGGAAGAGAGCCAACATTTGTGTTCTTGTCTTTATGTTTTTGGGAGCAGTTTGATGAAACACACACTTTAATAATAATAATAAGATCAAGCTAAGATAATTGTAAAAGTTCTTCACAAATTGTTATCAAGTCAAGAATAATCCTAATATACATACTAGCCCTGGATTCTTCAACATAATATCAGAGCTAAGGTGACACATCAAGGAAAGGACAACTCAAGAACACTCATCAAGGAAGGACATCTACAAAATTTGAAGCATCTAGCCAAGAAGTCTTAATCACTTCAAAAAGGTCTACCATATATCTTTCATCAAGGAATACTAAAAATAAATAATAGCCTTACATAAAGGCACCTACAAGAAGAGCAAATCAAAGAAGGACCTACATCAAGTGACAACAAGAAAATCTCATCATTAAGCAAAGCCCACTTGGAGAAAGCAACTTTAAGAACATCAAGATCTAAGGAAGGAAAGCCATCAAGTCTTCAAGGAGAAAGCAAGTCCACTACATCTCAAAATATCTCAAGTAAGTATATGTACCCTTTTGAATATACATCAATGCCTTTTTGTAAGGAAAACAATAAATTGGTAGGTACCAATAACTTTCTTGCATGGAAGAAGAGGATTGATTTACTTCTCAAAGAGAATGAACTCCTAGAAAAAATCAAAGGGAATGTTACTATTCCTGCTAAGGAAAAAACTCAAGCCTTAGACAAGTACAATAAGGATGAGACAAGATCTCAAAGGATTCTAATAGAATCCATCAAAGACTCTATCATTCCTTATGTCTCCAAACTTGAAACATCAAAAGAAATCTATGATAAAATAGTAGAGCTATTCTCAATAAGCACAACTGGAGAAGTGATATATCTTCGAAATGAGTTATACAAGATGAAGATATCAAAGGAAGGAATAAATCCCTACTTCATTTAGGTATCTGAGACGAGGGATCAACTTCAAGAGCTATAGGAAGTCATGTTTGATAGAGAAATGACAACCATAGTACTCAATGCTCTACCTGAGGATTGGGGCAACTTCACATCGAGCATATATCCAAAGAAGGAATCCACCCCACTAAGTGCAATGTGGTCCCTATGCAAGATACATGAAATAATATTTAAAGCAAAGGAAGATGTGGGATAAAAGGAGCAAGCATTTGCTACCATGGCCAAGAGAAAGGGAAAATTTGGCAAATTTGATCCACGAAGAATAGACAACAAAGATATGTCTAAAATCAAATGCTATGGATGCCAAGAATATGGACACTACAAGAGGAATTTTCCTAAACTAAAGAAGGAAAACAAAAATAAAAGAAAAAGGGAATAAGCTCATGTGACTCAAGAAATGAAAGAAGAAGACAAGAAGAAAAAGAAGGAACATCATCCGAATCTCTACTATGACTAAGTCTACTTCTTTACTTAAAGTCTTCTTTTAAAGTTTTGAGTAGTATAGGAGCATGTAGGAATAGAATAAAATTGCATGGCTAGAAACATCTTCTAGAATCTAGAAGCATGATGTACATAGAGTTCGAAAAACTCATGTAGAAGGAGAATTTATAAATAGAACTAAATGCATGGTTAGAAATATCTTCTAGAATATAGGAGCATGGTAGATATAACTCAAGACATTAATGTAGAAGTAGCATACCTAGAATAGGACCTAATCCATAATGAAAGAAAATTGATCATGATTAAGAATCTTAGGAGACCTCCATCATCAAAAGGAAATAAACATTTGCAGGTTAAGGGTCTTCAAGATCCTACGAAAAAATATTCAAAAGAAGATTCATAAACAAAAACAAATGTCTCATTGGGAATCCCATTCATAGGATTTAAGAAAAGGATGATAAGATGAAACAAGAAGGGCCACACCAAGGACAAACAAATGAAGCTAAGATGATCAAAGGAGAATCAATATGAGGTATGTATGCATCAAAGTTTACTCATGTTATCATTTATATATTATTGAGTCATGGGAATAGTTCTATGACATGATCAAGTAGGAAAGAATCTCTTTCACCAATGACATGCTCAAAGGCATGTACTACAATGTAATGAAGGTAAACAAAATAAATACTCACATAAGGAGTATAAGATTGATGACTAAGAAGCAAGTGAAGAAGGAATGATTACTAGTCCTAGAAGCAAGCAATGAAGAAGTGCACTCACAAGGAGCATAAGGTGGTTGACCAATCTATCCAAGAAGAAGCAAGTGAAGAAAGAGATAAAGTATATGAAGAAAACCATGATCACCAAGAACCACTATCTGAAAAGATACTTTGAAGACATCTCCCGAAAGAAGGCATGAAAACTCTGACAAAGGAAGAAAAATATCAAAGGACCCTTGACACCCGTGAAGGTCTTGGAGATATGAAAGGTGTGGATAACTAATTCTACTCTACGAATATGTCATGATGAAGAAGCCATCCAACCAAAGCATAATTAAATGTTGAATCAATATCAGGATGAAGTCATGGAGGGCTAATAGATCAAAACATGGGAACAAACAAGTACAAAGAAGCATCCATGTGAAGAGTAGTTTGAAGCATAGACAAGATGATAATAAATAACTAGATGACAAGAGAACCTGATATATGAAAAAAATACCATTTTCCACTAAGGAAGCAATGAAATGACAAAGAAGTAAGGAAAGTGATCGATGGATGGTGCCCTACCAAGAAGAAGTTCAAAAAAAGACTTCATGACATCAAAGGAAGGAAGGATATCAAGCAGCTAGAGGACCCACAAAGAAGAAGCTGTTGATGAATGGACAAGTCCCTAACTAAGAGGGAGTTATAACAAGTTACCAATTACAAAGGAACTTGGACAAGTACCTTGTGAGAAGATACTTAGGCATGTCTTGCTTAATTGAGAGGAATTGATAGACACAACATTCTTGTCTTCACTTGGGAAGAAAGAATGGGAAGATTGGGTAATCATTTGGCATCTGATACTCTTTGAGGACGTGTAGGGCATCCAAGACAAGAGTAGGCAAGAGGACCGATATTCTTTGAGGGTTGGGAACCCAAGATAAGAATAGTCCTAAAAGTTCATACTCAGTGAACACCCGGGTGGTATGTACCTTGAGAGACAATGACTAAGGTGTCTATAAGTCATTGGTCTCTCCAACATTGTGCTCTGATCTATTGATAGATAGAGTTGTCATTCAAGGCCTTGCTGTGGAACAATGTTGGTCACCATGATTCTATAACAGATGGATTTCTAATCCGGTGTCTCTTATGTGAATTATTCAAGATTGAAAAATAGCCAAACACCTTGTAATGATTTATGAATACCTCCCTAGTTAAGAGGGAGCGTTGAAGAAAGTGTAACTAGGTTCGGTCTTCATAAATGTAATTTTGAAAATTTGTATTTATTCAAGAAAGATATAATTATATATATATATATATATATTTTTTTTTTTAATGATATTTGTCAATGAGTTTCTTTCTCATTGAAGTAGGTCAAGCACATATTTAAGTGCTTCTAGGAACTCAAAGAGTCAATGTATTTATGTAAGACCCTTAAGACATCTTACACAATGTATATAATTGTATTAGAGTCAAAAGGAATACCTCCAAGCAAATTCAAAGTCATCTCCTTGCAATGAAAGCTTTCAAGCAACAAAATTGTGAAGAAATAGACAAGTCGGCTTCAAGTTAGCTCAAAAGAAGGAGACAGACTCCTATATAAGGAGCCATTACACCTCCTCAAAGAAGTAGAAGATCATCTCTAAAAATCAGCAAGATAGAGGACGAGTAAAGGGTACAAAAAGGGAAAGTCTAAGGGTCTCCAAGTGCATCAAAGAAGAAGGGAATATGAGTGAAGTTATGGACTATTTCTAGAGCTGGAAACAATCACAAGTGCAAAGAAAAAGGAGGAATGTATGCGGGTATAAAAACAATAACATAACAGTCAAGTATCCATCTTTGTTTAGGCTAGATCTTAGGCCTACAAGGCCTCTCACTCAACTGAAGAAGTCCCTCTCTCAAGAAAAGATAAAAAGAGCCTAAACTACAAGCTAACCTATCACACATACGAGAATTTAGGGCTAATGTACAGTCACATCAGTTTGCATATATATCTCAAGATGTATTTTGTTGGAGCAAAACAAGGGTGTCTCCATAAGCAAAGGACATCACCAAGAATCGAAGAAGGAACATCTCATCTAGAAGCTCACATAAGCAAGGTCTATCTCTAGACAAGGAATGAAGAAGAAGGTCAAAGTGTTGGGGAGAAAAGTGTCGGAAGAAGGAAGACGAAGTGCCAGAGAACAAAGTGCGAAAAGGAGGAAGGACTTGGCTTGTGCTTGGAGGACATCCTAGTCAAGGGTCTAGGGTTTGGCATTGATCAATAAGAAGCTTCAATAAGAGAAACTTACCGAAGGGTTTTCCTCTCTAAGAGAGATAGGTTTTGGCATTGATAGAGAGCCAAAATTTGTGTTCTTGTCTTAAGTTTTTGGTAGCAGTTTGATGAAACACACACTCTAATAATAATAAGAAGATCAAGCTAAGATACTTGTAAAAGTGCGTCACAAATTTTTATCATGTCAAGAAGAATCCTAATATACATACCAATCCTTGATTCTTCAACATCATCCAAGTACACAATTAGAAATGACTTAAGATATTTTTGTATCCCTTTTTCCATCATTCAACATTGATAAAATCAATAAACAACATCACTGACCATTCAAATAATCTAAATTGTGTCTTAAAAGGTTTTCTTCCATGTATCCTTTGGCTTGATATCGATCTAAAAGTAATTACACTTTAGATTAATTGTGCTAAAGTAATTATCTCCTTAAAGCTAATCTAATAGGTTATTGATGCATGATTATAGATATTGTTCCTTTATGGTGATTATGTTGAAAATACAATAATCCACACACATTCTCCATGTGTCAAACTTCATTGAAACCAAAACAATAATGGATTCACATGGTGACAAGTTGGATTGAATGTGGAACTTATCCAACAACTCCTTATTTTTCCTTTTGAACTCATTTTCTAACAATTAAGTCTTATATAATTCCTCATTAAAATAAAACAACTCCGAATTATAGATCTCTTGAGTGATTTATTTACTACTTAAAACAACAATGTAATACTTTGGTATATATGAGACATAATTGGCATTGACAATAAGAAACAATTTATCATTTGCAATAATCCTGAAATTCTCCCATGGTAAGGTTGTTGTAGCACTAAGGATTTGTTTGTACTCACATAAATGATCCCATAGTAAAAAGGCTTATCAATGCATGGATAGCTTTAAAAAGGTGACATTTTATTTATTTTTGAATTAGTGCATGTTATAAAAGAAATTTTAATAAGCTCAATAAATGATCAAGTCACAAGGAATCCATCTAATTCTTATAGATATATTTTTCCATGTTAGTTTCATTTGATAGAAGAATCTAAATTACCAATGGACATCCTCTAACACTCTTGATTTTGGGGTTGAGTTACTCCTAAAAAGCTTATAATGCATAACAACATTGTAATATTGTGATATAAATATCAATATTATAGTAAACAAGAAATGCTATTATTTTCTCCATCTATAGTTTTGACTTTATTCATTAACTTTACAATTAGCCATTTTTTTAAATTTCTTACTTTGAAAGCCATTTTTAATATACATAAACTCAAATAATTTTATGTAAAATAATATTCTACTACCAACTTGTTTCAAATATGTACTAACAACATGAGTACAACCCACATAATTACATCAAATTCAATTCACATATATAACTATTAAATTATGTCAAATGAATGAAATCATTTAAAAATAACTCTAGCACCATATCACTAAATAAATAAATTTATACTTGGAATTTAATATCAACATGAATCCTTATAACACAACATTTTAATACATAGATGAACCCCTTTACATTATGAAGATGGGCATAAATACTATTGACCGAGAACAAGAAGTCATTTGCATTTTGTTCATATCTAAGAATGAGATAAGTGTATAAGCATCGTGTCTAAGAATTAAGAATTAGACAAGTGTATGAGGATCGTGAAAATGAAGTGACAAGTATATATGATGGTTGAGATTTTACATGTAACTATTTAATAATTTATTCACCCATTTTGAGGTTTAGATGTCTGGACAACAAAACATAAGCATCCACCAAGATATCATGGCATGGTCAAGTTGCACTATTAGAACTATGTGCGACTAATATTGTATATTTGGATATTTTATGTAGTGTCACTCTTTTAAACACGAAGTTGATTTCTAACTTTACTTATAATTAAGTTGATATATTATTTAAGAGGTATGTTACACATCAATTATAATTTAATAATAATAACATGCTATTATAATTAATTGATTATGATATAAATTATATTTATTTTAGAGTGTTATTTTTAAATTTTAACTTATTACAATAATATTTATCAAGATATCAAAACTCAATATATTATTGATAGAGATTTGTTTTTGAGCAGAGAGGATAATAATCATTACACTCAACCACCCGAGATAACCCCAATTGAGAATTAGGGAAAATTTTAAGGATGGAAAATTATTTTGAAGTTCAAAAACATTAGCGAATCTCATTAATCTCTACTATGTAAACTATAATTTTTTTATTGATGTATTTGTAAAATTATTCAAATTTATAATGATTTTATATATACTCTCTATATAAAGTTGGCGATTTTTAAGGTAAAATAATTTTATATTGTAAAATTTGGGCGAATTATTTTTATAAAAAATCAAAACTAGCGAATCTTTTTTTTTGGAAAAATCATGTAAAATTAGTCCACCTGCGAATATTAGCCCCTAAAATTTAGAACTTGCCACCTACTCTTATATAAGTAAGCTTGAGAGAAACTTCCAAACAAACTTTTGAAATTGTAAATACTATATATATATATATATATATATTTACACACACACCTTGTTTGTTTGTTAGTTTGTTTGCAAACTAGTGGGAATAAATTTTGGCTTAAGAAACCATGACCCAAGGCATATAAGTCATCAAATTCACCTGTGGATCACATTTGGCCTGGGTTAGACCAACTTGTACTGATGGTTAGATTTGTGCCCAAGGGGTTCAAACCAATGACCTTTTCACCATAAAGTCCCTTCACAAAACACCCTATCATCAATTGCTCTATACCTTGGATTTCTTCTATCATCAATTGCTCTATACCTTGAATTTCTTCTTTTAAAAATACATAGGTGGGCTTTTATCCACTTTTGTTTTTCCGAATCAACTATACATTCAATCATTACTTCAAAATGCCTTATAACTCTATACTAAACAAATTTTAATTATATATTATTAGTAAAGTTAATAAATTATGTAAAATTCAGATAATATATTTTAAATCTTATTATTAACATATATTATGTGTACTTACACATATTATTAATTAACTTTATTGAACAACATATTGAATGGCAATTAATATTTACATACCATATCACAATTATTAATAATACGCCATTTTTATGTTCTAGACAAGAGATTTTGTATTGTAATTATGCATGACTATACCTTTATTTTATGGAAGTTTGTATATCTTGTTTCCACATTTGTGAATGTATCTCACCACTTGTTATTTGTGACACATTATGTGTTTATCATTTGCAACCTATACTATTTTTGGATATCGAGTTTCATACTCGCGACACATGATGTATTTGGCATTGAACACTGGGTGCAGGCCAAGGAATGGGGGAATGCTAAGCTCAAATGCATTGTCTCCCACAACCTTGGTAATGGTGTAAGGACCATATTGGAGTGGTAAGAGTTTCTGATAGGCTCTGGTAAGGCGTTCCTTTTGTAAATGCAACCAAAATTTGTCGCCCACTTGAAAATTGTGTGGCACCCGATGTTGATCATGTCGCTGCTTGTACTTGGCATTTGATTTCTCCAGAATGTCATAAACCTGCTAGTGAATATGTTGCATGTGCTCAATGAATTTGTTTTCCTTATCTGTTTCGGACTGGACATAATCCAAATCTGCGTGAGTAGATAATACATGGCCACATCAATGGGACATAGTGGTTGGAATCCCAAGCCCACCTAAAAAGGGTTGTGGCCAATCGAGCTGTGGAGAGCCCGGTTATTGCTGTGCTGAACACAGGGGAGGATCTCATCCCATGTACGTGGATGCTTTGAGTTGTACATGCGTAGAATGTGTACGATCATCTTATTGACAACCTCTCTTTAGCCATCAGTTTGAGGATGGAAGGCTGTGGAATTAGTGAGTTTGGTGTCTAGCATCGACTAGGGATTGGACCAAAATGTATTGAGGAACCTGCTATCCTGATCTGAGATGATAGACTATGGGATCCCGAAGTGTACCCACACTTGTTCAAAGAAGATTTAATAATGGCTTTTGCTGTGATATTCTTCTTGCAGGTTGCCATAATGGCCATGTTCGAGAACCTGTTGACGACCACAAAAACACAGTGATTTCCATGCTTAGTAGAAGGAAGGCCAGACATGTAATCCATGGAGATGGACTCCAAAGGTTGACTAGGGGTAGACAACAGGGTATAGAGGCCTTGCTTCTTGATGGTCGATTTGGCAATGGTGCAAGTAGTGCATGATCTGATGTACTTCCTGACATCTTGTCGAAGATTCGGCCAATAGAAATACTTTTGCAGTATTGCCACCATTTTCTTGACCCTGAAATGACCAGCAGCCCAACTGTAGTGTGCTTCCCAAATCATCTTGGCACGCTCGCTTGAAGGAACACAAAGGTGACCCAGGTGGCATAACAGGGCATCTTAGGGGTGAAAATCTAGAACATGCTGACCCTCCAAGAGTGTCTGGTATGTGTGGTCGAGTTCTGGGTCGCTTTTGTTAAGAAGTGGCCAATCAGAAGTCTCGTGCCCACAAGAGTTGAGCATGGTGGTTAACGCCATGATCGGTGGTCGATTGAGGTAATCTGCAACATTGTTGGTGCTGCCCTTCTTATACTTGATATTCAAATGGAACTGTTGCAGGTATGTGGGCCACTTCTGATGGCGATCATTCTGCAATTTCCCTTGGGTTTGTATGAACTGTAGGGGCCAGTGATCTGTGTGGATGACCGTTTCCTTCCCCAAAATGTAATTCTTCCATTGTTGGCAGGCCTGCGCAATGGAATACATTTCTTTCTCATAAGTGGGATACTTTCGGACTGTGTCTGAAAGTGTCTCACTGTGATATACCACTGGATGCCCATGTTGAGTAAGGGCTGCCCCAATAGCATAGTCAGAGGCATTTGTCTCGACCTCAAATGGTTGTTGCAAGTCTGGTAATGAGAGCACTGGTGCCGAGCAGAGGCGACCTTTCAACTCTGTGAATGCCTTTTGTTGAGATTCATACAAAAATAAGTTTTCTTTCGCTCCTCCATGGGTGACTTGACTCAAGGGCCAAGTGATATGAGAAAATCCCAACACGAACCTATGGTAGGAGTTGGCAAGACCTAGAAAGCTGCGGAGCTCTGTTAGAGTGGTTAGAGATGGCCAATCCCGAATGACTTGGATCTTGGCTGGATCCACATGCACCCCCCATTCATCAATAGTGTATCCTAGATACTGAACCTGGGTCATGCCAAAAATGCATTTCTCCAAATTGGCACATAACTTGTGTTGCCGCAGTGTTTGGAGAACCTGTCGGATGTGGTGGAGGTGCTCTTCCCAACTCTGGTTGAAGATCAGGATGTCATCCAAGTATACCACTACAAATGAGTTGTTGAATGGCCACAAGATGTCATCCATTAGCCTCATGAAGGTTGCAGGAGCATTTGCCAATCTGAAAGGCATAACCAACCATTCAAAAAGGCCCTCCTTACCTTTGAAGGCAGTCTTCCACACATCAGAGGGTTTGATTTGTACCTGGTGATATCTTGAATTCAAATCAATCTTGCTGGAATAATTTCCCCCCTTCAGTTGGTCCAGGAGGTCATCAATCCATGGGATCGGGTACCTATTTATGGACAGTGATCTTGTTCAGTGCTCGATAGTCAATACAGAGTCTCCAAGTCCCATCCTTCTTCTGTACCAACACATTTGGGCTCCCACAGGGCGATGAACTGGGATGAATGTGACCTTTCTGCAGTAGCTCTTGAATCTACCTCTTGATTTCATCGTTCTCCAGAATGGAGCACCGATAGATTGGTCCATTGGGAAGCTATGCACTTGGGGTCATATCGATGGAGTGCTTGACTTGACAGTGCATAGGAACCCCTGCAGGGGAGGTGAAGATGTCCTCGTACTCCTCCATGACCTTGTCCATCTATAGTTTTCATTTAGAGGGGCCCTATTTGGAGGTCGTGGTCACCATCTTCTTATTTCCTTGAGGGCGTATCATCAGGAAAACAAATTTCCCAGTTTTGGAAATGAGCTTACTGCATTGTTTTGCATTAACCAAAGAGATGGTGGTAGGTAGTGCTACCTCCGGTATCCTGTACAACTTATTTCTCAAAGTAACAATAACAGCACAAGGCCTTGATTCATATAAATCATGAAGCTTCCACAAGTATGGTTGTCCTAATAATACACCATAAACATCAAGGGGAGCAATGTCACACAATACCTCATTCGTGAAGGGCTTGATGTTGTATGGAAGGTAACACTGCCAGCTCACGCGAAGATCCCATCCTTGGTGAAGCCACCTGATGGTGTACGGTTGTGGATGTGCTGTGGTTGATAAGCCCAACCGCTTCACGACCTCTGTTGAAATGAGGTTATTTTGGCTCTCACTATCGATAATGAACTGTAGCAGGGATCACTTTACCCACATCTGGGAGTGGAAGAGACACTCCTCCTCCTCTAGATCTTTGGGTTGATCCTTCTGGATCTTCATGGTGGAAATAGTGGCGTTGGGCTCCGCATCGATAATCTACTTCCCTTTGTCATTCCCCTTGTCGAGTTCTAACTGAGAGTCAGAAAATGCATATGATTCTGAAACCTTTGGCTCGACCACTAGTGACTGCTTGGCTCGACACTCACTTGTGTTGTGAGTGGAGCTCTTATGGAACTCACACCACTTTTCCGTGTCCTTTTTCGGCTTCGCAGCAGTGTTCTTTGCTTGCAGCTTGGTGGGTTGTCTTGGGTTGCCCCACCTTGGCTTTGTCCTTTGTTCTACGGTTTGGGGGCACCTTTCTCCTGCTTCGGATTTATAGATCCAAAGTCTCGCTTCTTTTGTTTAAACTTTTTCTCGATCTTGATGGCATATTGGTATGCCATGCCGAGCGAGGAGATGTTCAGGAATTCTATTTCTTCTTGGATGTACCTATGCAGGAAACTGCGATATTTGAGTACCAAATGTTGCTCCAAACCCTTGATACCCAACTTTGTGTGAAGGGTATGGAAAATATTGTTAAACTCCGGCATGTCTTGGTCCCTTCCCTACCGCAACATGGTCCACTTTATGTATTGATCCTCATAGCTTCTGACAGGGTAGTATTGCTCCTTGATGGCAGTATGAAATAAATTCCAAGTGGGTGTGGCTGAAAACAATGAGGCCGTACTTTCATCCTTCTACTCGCAGTAGGTTTCCCACTAGTCCTTGACGTGGGGGGCAACTTTGAGAAGAGTGAAAGTAATATTTTCTCGGCTGGAAAAATCATGAACAAAAAAATACCCTTCTAGCAGATTTAACCATTTATCTATGGCATCTGCATTTATTTGACCCTCAAATATGAGAATGTCAAAGTTAACTTGTACCTTAAAGGGTGTGGTGCTTCCAGAGTAGTTGCTAGAAGTAGGTGTGTCGCCCTTGGGTAGTCGCTGAAGGATTTGGGCAAAGTTATCCATGATCACATTCCTTTGTCACACGAGGGCCTCTTCGAGTAAGATTTTGATAGGATCTCATGCCCCCTCATCTTTCTTTTCATCCGCCATGGGAGGCCGTCAGGGTTTGTGAGGCTGGTCTTGCAAAGGTTCGACCAATTCAAGCCCTAACTCCTTATATCCCGACCTCGTTGGGGACATGCAAAGAAAGATAGAGAAAGAACAGACCGTTCTGATACCACTGATTTAGATTTAAACAAGAACACAACAAATTACAGATATAACCATACATATAGAGATGCAGCAGAAATAATACTTCATTTCATTACTGTAAAATACTAAAATATGCTTACAAACAGAAATGGAAATAAACTAGCTAGGACGATGGTCGCTTATCTCTGAGAAGAGAATTGGTGGCTACACACCTATGAACTGTGTTACAATGAGGCTCGAAGGCCTATTTATTGTTGAGAAACAATGGAAAACCATAAACATCCAAAAACCTAACCCTAGAAGATGAAACACCAAACTGTGGGCCCCGTTTGGGTAAATTGGTACATCAACTTCCTGGGGTCGTAACTTTGGCATATGATCTCGTTTTGACCAAAAAACTGCTAAAAATAGTAAACTGTGCTATAATTAAGGAAACTGAAAAGTTGAAAGAAACAATGGTGGGGTCCAAGTGGACTTGGCAGGTGGCCACCAATATCCACTTGGATCACTTGATTTGTTATCTTTTGATGAGAGCAGCCCTCAATTACACAATATGATTTTCCAATGTTTGATTTTATCCTCTTATGTTTTTTGCTAGTTTCACTCCTTATCCACAATCATGAAAAATATGGCCATGTAAATGACATAAACAATAATGAAATGGAATGTTCCCATAGTTTAGGATTTGATCTTTCATTATATTCCCAAATGAGGATAAGTATTAACTCCATTTTTTATAAATGCATTGGTGGAATTAACTCTATAAATAATGGGCTTAATAGTAGTTGGTCTTCATAAAAAAATATGGACATCACGCGAGGAAAGTGATAAAGAATTAAGAAGAGATCCCAAGTTTTGAGGAACCAACTAAAACATGACTACAAAACATAAATAAAAAAGAAACAACGTAATTACATATCATCGTCACTATATAGTAGTAAATAAATAACCTAAAGGAACCTCAATGCCCAAGAATGTAAGTATGAATACATAAATGCTTTCTCCTATAAATATTTTGAGAGTTAGAAGGATCATAAGGAGTCTAGGTTTTGTATTGAGTTGAAACTCTTGTGAGATTTGTGATGTAATGATGCTTATGTTTATGATGAATATGATTAAAATGATACCCCAATTCATTTTTTTCTAATTTTGTTGATTTTGCATTCTGATGATGTTTACTTCATTGCATTGTTTATTCTTCCCTTGTGTTTTTGGCTTATTTTCAATAATGGATAGTTTCATATATGTTATAATCTTATGAATTGAAGGAATGTATATACTTCTTACTAGAGTATTAAGGTAGTTTTAACCATCACTTTTAACTTTATGCCATCCATCTAAGGTCTTGGCATTGCATCTTGATTTAGAGCTTCCCTGCCCTTAAGGATTGTATGTGGTTGCTAGATCACAAAACCTTTGTTGTATAATATTTGGACCTTGGTATACTTTCCAAGCCAATGATAAGTTTCTACGATAAAACCCTATTAATATCAGTTATCATAAGAACCCTCTTCAACACTAGGGTTTTTGCAGTTGCGTATTGAAAAGTTCCAATCTTATCCCTAATAATCGTTAAATTTTTTCGTTATATAAATATGTCCATAAGATTAAAAATCTAACTAGAGAAGAAGCTTACATCTCTAGCCCAACTTGATTCAAAGGACTTATACCATGTAATCTAGAAAAAATGGAAGCCATTGAAAGATAATGACCCTACTTTAATAATAATGTCTCTAATTATTAGATTCTTACAAAAAATTATCATGAATTAATTTTCATTATATGCTGAAAGGAATATTAATATCATTAGTGGGAAAATTATTATTTCACAAGAACAAAAATATATTAATTTGGATAAATTCCAAATTTACTTAGGGATTAATGTTGTACAATGGGTAATGTTGTTCATTGACATGGTAGTTTGGTCTTTAAATCATCCAACCAATGGTGTGTCACTACAGGTGTGGTGTTGATAGAAACTTCATTTTATTAATGAAATTAATTGAGATTAGGTTCTTTTGGTTGTTCCCATCAATAATAAAATGTAACAATGTTCCCCTCACCCACATCTCTGAGTGGAAGAGGTGGTCACCTTCCTCCTCCTCCTTTAGTTCCTTTGGTTGGAATTTTTAGGTTGTGATAATAATACTAGGTTCCATATCAATGATATATTTTATTCTACCAATGGAACCTTGTAGCCCTATAGCTAATTTAGAGTATGAGGATTTAATATTGACTAATAACGACCATTTGATGTGGCATTCATCATTTTTGTGCTAAGGAATTTTGTGATGGTCACACCAACATCTTGTGCCATTCTTTGAATTCTAATTCTTCTTCTTCTTTGCATGTGAGCTTGATCGTTAAATTAAGGTTTATTATCTTTACTTTGGGCTATGTTCTAAGAGTTATTACTATCTTCACCCTTCTTGTGTTTTTGTTGGTTTTGGGCCCCAAATCCTTTTTTACCCTGCTACTAATCTTTTTACACAATATTTTGGAATACATGTAAGAGGCTCCTGGAGAATAGATATCCATATACTCCATTTCTATTAGAATATACCTATGTAGGCCATAATGATATTTTACGACTAAAGTGTTACTTTGAGTCTCTAATACATAGTTTGTATGTAGGTATGCAAGACATTATTGTATTCTAACATAATCCAATATTTACCTCAACATAAGGTTTCCTGTCTCATTTATCGTCTTCATAATTTCCAACAAGAAAATACTCCCCTTGAGGGCATTGATGCAATTTACCCCATGTGGTTTATATGGAATGCAATTTCGAATAATCTTTTGCATGTTGCACATAATGTGTATCCCAACAATCTTTGACATTAGGAATGACCTTTAGGAATGCAAAAGAAATATTATCACAAATTTTCAATAAGTAAAAATGACTAAAATATATTAATTAATAAGTATATCCCTTGGGAGGCATCTCACTTAGAAAAGCATCTAAATGTTTTATGTAAAATATGATGAGGTCCTTGGTTCAATCCCCCGATTAATTGATTTCCATGTTAGGGGTAGGCGTGGTGCACCTAGTGGCTATAATGGTAGCAGGAAAAATCAACTCTATGCCACATGAGTACAAGACTATCCCAGTTTCCAATTCCAATAGTAAAAAAATAAAAATAAAAATAGGACAAGTATAAAGAGAATTAGAAAATAGAGGTGCCTTTTCTAGAGATTTCAAGATTTTCTTGGATTAAACCCATTTCCAAATTTTGATAAAGCTTCTTGCAAAATGAGATCAATAGTGGTTCTTATTACCCATGTATATATAAGGGTAACCCTAGGAGAATTTGTTTCTTGTAAGATTTTGATTTCCAACTAGTAGCCTCATATTATCCTTAGAAACTTCTTAGATGTTTGTCTCCCACTCATTTGTTAATTCATTCCCTTGATTTGATTGTTAACTAGATGAAGGTAGGTCATTGTCCATGAGGTACATTAACTGCTATTTCATAAGGAGTTCTTACATTTAATGTTTTATGCATCTAAATGAGGGTGATGGGTTGAAATTAGATAACGGATCATAATGTTTGGAAAATTTACTTGTTTCCTTGTTTCACCTTGGTGGTCATTATTTCCTCCTAGTTTGCTTGGGGTTTTTATTTCGCTATCTAGGAGGGGCATGAATATAAGGAAATGATACAAGTATAATTTTTATATCCGTCCATTCATACCACTTACCATTTGTCCTTGATCCATTGTGACTTCATTTTTTTTGGTTGGTGTCAACCACTCATACTGGTTCCCTACTTGTATCATCCTATAAGAAGAGGGGTTTGGAAATTTCCTAGAGGTTGATGAAGCTACAATAAGAAAGAAAATTAAAATCATATTCCAATTCTTAAAATTCAAAAGAGTTGCAAGGGATGATTAAATATTAAAATCCAATTCAAATTGAGCTCTACCCCCTCATGTAAGGCCATCACCCTAGTTGCAATTTTATCATGCTTGTAAAAGTAAAAGAGACTTATGAAAACATCCCAACCATAATGAACAATGAAATTCCTAATAATAAAGTATCTCAAATGGAATTAATGAAAGCTTTCTATGCAATCCAAATCAATAAAAGAAAAAGGATAAGTAAAGAGTGTAAAAAAGAGTTCCAAGGAAAGGGTAACTCAAGTAGATGCAAGCATTGCCTCCATAAAGGCGCTCATGGATAATGGTCTTTCATAACCTAGTATAATACTATGACACCTCTCATGAAGAACACCCCAAACCATATCAATTATCACATACACCTATTGATTAAAGGGTGGCATAGGAATTGTTCCTCCCCAAAGATATACAAACACCTTATAGGGGCATTTGATGATTCTCCCGTACTTAAATTTGGAAACTTTTATAAGATCTTAATCTAATTTGAAGTTTGAAGATGATGCTTAATATGGTATACTTACATGGCTTTAACATTGAATATGGTCCACCTTTTATGCTTGAATGACTCTTGTGTCCATAATAGAAGAAATTAGTTCATTGTTTAGAGCTTTCATTTGATGATGGTCCATATTCATTTGGAGAACATTGATGATGCTTCACTCATACCTCTTGGATGTTGATGACATAATTTTGGAGGACCTTCCATTGTTCCTTGGATGTTTCATACTAGATGATTGATATTGAGCTTGATGATGATTTATCATGTACCCTAAGACACTACTCTACCTCCAACACCTTAGATGTTGCCCACTAGAGTTATGGCACTACTCGTTGATGGTGAAATGGCATCTCCTTACATGATATTGCACCTCTCATTGATGATGATAACATTAGGCTTGAGACATGATAGTTGATGAGGATACATGCCCCTTAGGCCATTAATTTCGCATTTTGATGGAGATACATGTATTATGAGCATGACATCACCCTTTTTAGGTCTCTATACCCACAAGTATGGCCTTTTTGAGGGAACTTCATGTTAAGTCATTGTATTTTCACATTTTAGGCTATATTAGGGATTCAACTTGATGACCTCCACCTTGTATCATATTTTTTCATATTTTAAGGGTTTTTAGCCTAATTGAACCAACGTGCTTCGTTTACCTCATATAAATAGGGGAGAACTTAGTTCATTTGTTCATCATCACACTTGGATATCACACATATCTTGGATACTAGTATTTTCTCTCTTGTGATATGAAGCACTAGTTGAGCAATTTTCTCTTGGGAGATTTTTTGTGGATGATTCTTTTTTCATGGATGATTATTGATAAACTTTCAGGATATGTGCTATGTTATGTAAATTATGTTCTTCCAATCTTTTTTCTTGTTGATGGACTAGGATTATTAAATATTCACCAAGGTTTTGTTGATGTTTGATATCTTCAAATTCTCTTTTCTCATGGTTTTCATGAAGTTCTATTGAAGTGATCTTGGTTTAGCTCCCTAACTTTACTTGTCTAAGAAATAAAAGTATGTTAGGGTTGAAGGATTAAGGGGCACTAGTTTTTCTCCCTTTATTTCTTTGAACTCACATCCACCTCTTTTCCTCTAAGCATTATTACTCCTAGACACCAACAAACCCTAGTGGATAAGGCAGTAGTCTTATCACTTGTGTCAATCTTTAAAACCTTAAATCATTTTTATTATATTTGAGTTAAATTAGGGATTTATTACAACAAAATACTCATTTTCAACATTTATTAGCTTAAACATCAATTTCCTATGGTTAGGAATTGTTTGGAATACACAAGTTAAAGTGACATTTATTGTGTATTTTCCAACCATTAATTAGGTTAGTGTCTAGATATCAAGTGTTGTTACATGCCCTTTTACCGTAGAAGATTTATTTAATTTATTCTTTTATTTACTCATAGTTTTATCTTTTATTTTACACATTCTTATCATAGTTTTCAAGGCTATATTTTTTTATTGTTATAAACCATTATATTGGAAGTTTTGATTTAAAGAGATAGTTTATGACAATGATGTGTATTTTCTTGAGTGTGCATGTTTGGAACCTTTTTAAGCCTCTATTGGTTAACCTAAACGTCTAGATTGAGCCATAGTAACCTTTGAACTCAAAGTTTGAAGTTACTCTCTTATTCACCCAAAACCCTAATTTCCTATCTTTATCCTTGGGAAGAAATCATTGTAGAACCCTTAGCTTGAGTTAAGTTGATTATTTGATCCTTAAGATCTACTAGGGAAGCCACCCTTGTGTTGGGTTGTATCCATCACTAAAACACACGAAGTTGTTGCATAGGTGATAATAGTGACACTTTCGTTATTGCACTTGATCTAGGTTTCCTAGTGAGGCTTTGCACTAATGTGCTATATTTTGCTACAATAGTTCTAAAATGTGTCAATATTGGTCTATCCCAAAGAAAACAATGGAACATACATTAAACAAAACAAACTAATTGACCAAATATTTTCACAAGGCAAGTTTCCCATAAAGAATATCTCACATGGTCATATCACCCATCTGGGAACTCTGAAGATCAACCTAAAATGGTTGGGAGATATCTTATAGAGGAAAATTATTGTAGTTACCTATGAGGTTGATATCCAAGAGACTAAATTAGCCTTGCCCTATTGCATCTTCATTAGCTAATTGTTTTTCTATATTATTCACATCTCAACACAGATAGGAGAGTAAATAATAGTCAATATATTTAAGTTCCTTACTTTCATCTCTAAATACATGGCAAGATTTCAAAAATTTGAGACCCTCTTTGGATCAAATCCATAAAACTATATTGAATAGGCCAAAATCATCTTTAACAACTAGATTTTAAATTTTTAGGTCAATGACCAACCTTAATTTCCACTCTGCTATGAAAAACTTCAATGCGTTGTTACTATTATAACCTTAAAAAAACGTAAATGAAAGTGATGTCACTACTACAATATAGGTTTATAGCATCACTATAGTCCTCAAATCCTTTGGCTAATTTTTTTTATATGAGTTAGTGTCATATTTGTATGATATATATATAAAATTCTCAAAACAATAGCATAATGCTATTTTTCTATCTATTGCATTTGCATAATTATTTGTGTCATATTACATCAAGTGTGCATTATTGAGGCATTGCTTGTGTTAATCATGCATTAAAAGCGTGGGTTATATGTCATTTAGATTTAAAGTGGCATCTATTTCATGGACATATAACATTGTAATGTGATTTGTGATTAAAACAAGATTCATTTATGAATTTGTTGTCATATTTTTTGAAAGGAAACTTTTTAACTGCTCATTTTTATATAAGAAACTTTATTAAATCAAAGAATTTCTCACAGCAATATCAAATCAAATGAGTCCATATTATGTATTCTTATTACATAGAACACTAGCATATTTTCCAACATTGTTTGACAAATCCACTGATCATTGCTAGGTGTGTTCCTCCCAGTGCTTTCATTGCAACCGTGATGGTCATTCTTGTGACAGAAAACATGTACCACATGTTTTCAGAACCCCACTGAAAATAACTATATCATTAATTTAATGTAAAGAACTGCCACACGGCAATTTTATGGCAGTTTTAATCCACCACCTATCCATCACCTTATCAACATTCATGGCATCAAAATTCCGAATTAGATAAGTGTACAAGCATTGTCTCTAAGAATTAGACAAGTGTAGGAGCATCGTGAAAATGAAGTGACAAGTAAAAGGTAAGGCTATATATATGATGGTTGAGATTTTAGATTTTACATGTAACTATTTAATAATTTATTCACCCATTTTGAGGTTTAGATGTCTTCACAACAAAGCATAAGCATCCACCAAGATATCATGGCATAGTTTTTAGTGGTTGAAATTTAGCTATCATGACCAAGTTGCACTATTAGAACTATGTAACAAGATGTAAGAACATCCCCAACACTATGTGAAGTTTCACTCTAATGTGTGACTAATATTGTATATTTAGATATTTTATGTAGTGCCACTTTTTTAAAAATGAAATTAGTTTTTCTCACTGTACTTATAATTAATTTGATATATTATTTAAGAGGTTTGTTACACATCCATTATAATTTATTAATAATAACATGTTATTATAATAATTGAATTTCATCAGGATATAAAATATACTTATTTAAAAATTTTAATTATTATAGTAAAATTTATCAAGATATCAAAGTTCAACATATCATTAGTGGGGATTTGCACTTGGGTTGGGAGGATAATAATCATTACACCCAACCACTTGAGATAACCTTAATTGAGAACTTGCCACCTACTCTTATATAAGTAATTTTGAGAGAAATTTCCAAACAAATTATTGAAATTGCAAACAATATATTTAAAAGTATATATATCTACACACACATTGTTGTTTATTAGTTTGTTTGCAAACTAGCGGGACTAATTTTTGGCTTAAGAAACCACGACCTGAGGCATTTAAGTCATCAAATTCACCTGAGGATCACATTTGGCTTGGGCAAGACCAACCTATAGTGATGGTTGGATTTGTGCCCAAGGGGTTTCAAACCAATGACCTTTTCACCATAGAGTCCCTTCACAAAACACCCTATCATCAATTGCTCTATACCTTGGATTTCTTCTTTTAAAAAGACATAAGTGGGCTTTGATCTATGAATCAACTATACATTCAATCATTACTTCAAAATGCCTTATAACTCTATACTAAACAAATTTCAATTATATATTTTAAGTAAAATTAATAAGTTATGTAAAATTCATATAATATATGTTAAATCTTATTATTAAGATATATTATGTGTACTTACACATATTATTAATTAACTTTATTGAACAACATATTGAATGGCAATTAATATTTAGATACCATATCACAATTATTAATAATACACCATTTTTATGTTGTAGACAAGCAATTTGGTGTTGTAATAATGCTGGATGTATTTTGGTATGTATATGCATGGCTACACCTTTAATGGGTTTCATGTTGATTTTATGGAAGTTTGTATATCTTGTTGCCACATATTTGTGAATGTATCTCACCATTTGTTATTTGTGATGCATTATGTGTTTATCATTTGCTACCTATACTATTCTTGGATAACGAGCTTCATACGCGCGACACATGATGTATTTGGCATTTGTAACATGTTTGGGTCTTCACATGTTTGATGTTTGGGTCTTCACATGTTTGATATTGGTGACACATTACTTGGGTTTAATATTTTTGCATTTTTAGACTGAGTTAGATCATCATTTTGATTAGTTGATTTGAATATGTGACCTTATGATTACTGTGTAGTTTGAGATATTACATTAAAGTGTATATAGATATATTTATATTTTTTTATTTTAGGGAGGGAAAAGATATTTTAAGAATGATTTTAAAATGTGATTTACAAAAGATATTTTAAGAATGATTTAAAAATGTGATTTACTTTCATAATAATATGATTATAATATTTTAAAGAAGTGTTGGGCATGGAATTCTATTCTGTAAAAAAATGTTTAGGTCTTAAATATATATTTGTTATAAAATAAATATTGAATATACACACAATATTCATAAAAAATATAACTTTCATAATACAAAAGTAAGTAGAAAAGGCAAATAAAACAATATTCCATCAAAGTATTAGAGTGACAACAAAATGCACACCCATTTGAATTTTTTAAGGACTCATCCTCCAAAGCCTAGTGCTTCTTGCCTAGATATAGCCAGCGAGGAGTTGTTAGATTCCATTGAATTATTACCTTTACCTATATCATTGGAATATACCTACGAATAATTGTCAATGAATTTCTAATAATAATAATAATAATAATAATAATAGATATGCCAAACTTGACATGGAAGTAATAACCAAAGTGGAAAAACCTTAATCTTGACCCCCTTCACTTGAGCACATAATCCATGACTAATGAGCAAGAGGAAGATACGATTAAAATCCTCATGTGAAGATGCAAGACAAGAATTTGTGGATATAACTTCTCTAAAAAACATGTATTAGGGGAATCAATTGTTGGTCTTAACAAATTAAAATTTATCTTTCAAAGCTCTAGTTCTTCCACAACATCCCTCCATCTTTCTAATGGGTCGTTGAACAACCCAAAACATGAGGATCCATTAAGTCTGAACCATCCTTATCCAATAAATTAACTACTTGATTTGTGATCTCTTTATGAGAGCGGTCCTCAATCACACAATATGATTTTCCGATGTTTGATTTTATCCTCTTATGTTTTTTGATAGTTTCACTCCTTAGTCACAATCATGAAAAATATGGCCATGTAAATGACATAAACAATAATGAATTGGAATGTTCCCATAGTGTAGGATCCGATATCTTTCACTATCTTCCCAAATGAGGATAAGTATTAGCTCCATTTTTTATAAATACATTGGTGGAATTAAATCTATAGGTAATGGGCTTAGTAGTATTTGGCATTCATAAAAAAATATGGACATCATATGAGGAAAGTGATAAATAATTAAGAAGAGGTCCCAATTTTTGAGGAACCAGCTAAAAAAAGACTACAAAACAAAAAGAAAAAAGAAACAACATACTAACATATCATATTCATTAAATAATAGTAAAGAAATGATCTAAAGGAACCTCAATGCCCAAGAATGCAAGTATGAATACATAAATGATTTGTCCTATAAAGATTTTGAGAGCTAGAAGGATCATAAGGAGTCTAGGTTTTGTATTGAGTTGAAACTCTTGTGAGCTTTGTGATGTGATGATGCTTATGTTTATTATGAATATGATTAAAATGATACCCTCACTTCAATTTTTTATTTTATTTTGTTGATTTTGTATTCTGATGATGTTTACTTCATTGCATTGCTTATTCTTCCCTTGTGTTTTTGGCTTATTTTCAATAATGGATATTTGCACATATGTTATAATTTTATAAGTGATACAATATTAGTTTAATGACGAATTGAAGGAATGTATATACTTGTTACTAGAGTATTAAGGTAGTTTTAACCATCACTTTTAACTTTATGCCATCCATTTAAAGTCTTGGAATTGCTTCTTGATTGAGAGCTTCCCTGCCCTCAAGGATTGATATGTGGTTGCTAGATCACAACCCCTTTGTTGTATAATATGTGGAGCTTGATCTACTTTCTAAACCAATGATAAGTTTCTCAGATAAAACCCTATTAATATCAATTGTCATAAGAAGCTTGGGAACCCTCTTCAATGTTGGAAAGTCAGAAAGACAGTAAAGATTTTCTCGATCTTGATATTTACTTGTGATTTTACTTGTTATTACGATTATTTATATCTTCTTTCTTTAGTTCATCAAGAAATTACACAAAGTAGTAGCACATAAAATAATGAACACAAGATGTAGGCACATGCTAGGGAAAACCCCCCCGAGGGGAAAAGCCATTCAAAGTAATTCTTCCTTTCAATAGTTTTCTTCGAGACTCTTCACCCTATACCTTAATAAAACCTTCTCTCCACACCAAGTCAGCCTCCAGAAGATTGATCTCTTTCTAGCAACTTCGACTATGTAGAAACTTGCGACAACTCATGACTTCTGGCAACAGTCCAACTTGGGAGACTTGGTTCTCCCAATCCAGAGCACAAAACAGAGAGAGACCATCACCAAAATTTCTATTTTCCATAACTCCTTAGACTCCCCCAAACTTGCATTCACTTTGGCTTCCCGACAATAGACTTTCCTAGCTTCCTACTTCTCACTTCTGCCCGACGAACCAATTTTCACACTTCTGGCCAGAAGAGAGAGAATGAGAAGTGATGCACAAAATCAATTCATTGTCCTTCCTTTTATAGGCTTCTTGTGGGGTCGAATGGGTCCTTAGGCTGACATGGTGTGGAGGTTGCATAATTCATATTTGACTCAATACTTAACCAATTTACATGATTCAAAAGCCTAAGTAGGGTCTCTTTAAATGTACAATAATTCTATAGACTCAGAATAAATCCTAGAAGTCCACGGGGGCTTTGACCTAAAAAATAGTGACCCAAGCCTGAAACCCATGCTTTAATACGTCACAATAATAATAATAATGATTATTTTATTTATTCTTTTGACAAGTACATCACATAATGATTCAAGTACATTATTGAAGACAAAACATACTTACTTTTTCATAATGTACATATACAATGGAATATCTCAAAATATATGAACCATGAAGAACTTTAGGCACCATAATGCCATGGACTAGATTCCTGACCAGGGAAATCTATCCAACCAGTCACTCAAAAATTTAGGCACCACAATGCCATGGACTAGATTCCTGACCAGGGAAATCTATCCAACCAGTCACTCAAAAATTTAGGCACCACAATGCCATGAACTATATTTCTGACTAGGGAAATATATCTCGGTGGGACTAAGATGAAGTCAAGCTTTCAGCCCCTACAGGTACCATCAAGATTACTTTCTAACCTCCAACCCAAAATCTAGGTGTGTAACCAAAAGAAAGCTCAATAATCAACACCACCTTTATAACTTCGAGGACTCAAAAATCAACACAAAGTGTCAACCAAATGTCTCCCGAGGCAATGCTTCACTCGCAAAGCCTCAATAACCCTTGACCTAGCAGATCAAGAATAACCAATCTCTCCCAATAAAACTGATTGGTAACCAACATGCTTTCCTTCGAGAGATTCATCTGTACACACACAACCCCAATATTTCACATGTACATAATCAGATACAAACTTCTTGGGTCTTACATACAATATATGTTGCTTCTCTTCTTTTCATAGTAGGAATATCAATCGAATCTTTGAAAGAAGATTCCTTAATCATATGTTTTCCTTCCTACTTCAGATGCAACAACATATTCTTCAATCAAATATTGCTTTCCTTATTTAAACAACACTACAAAATGAATTCTCCATATCTATCACTCCCTCTCAACTAGGAAGCACCTCTTTATCTAGACTCCCTCTTATTCTTAGGGAGATATTCTTCTATTCATGCTTCCTCTAGGAGATCAACTTCTTCTTTTCAAAATCGAAGAATCTTTAATGGATTACAACCATTTCATCAAAGTTATCATCATCCCCACCATGCTCATCACATCTTCACCAATTTGAAGATTGTGTACCTGTACAACTTGCTTGTTGCATCGAGCATCTTCACCAAGTCGAAGATTGTGTACCTACACAACTTTCTTGTCACATTGAGCATATTCACCAAGTTGAAGATTGTGTACCTGCGCAACTTGCTTGTCATATCAAGCATCTTCACCAAGTTGAAGATTTTGTACCTTCATAACTTTCTTGACACATTGAGAATCTTCACCAAGTTGAAGATTGTGTACCTGCATAACTTTCTTTTCACGTCGAGCATCTTCACCAAGTTGAAGATTGTGTACCTGCACAACTTAAATAACAAGTACAACCATAACTATAGAAGCATGATGAGCCATATCAAAAACACGGAAGTATTTAAACTTTATTCATATCATATACCCAGATTTAATTATAAACAAGAGACATATACTCTTCAACATCTTGCTAGGGAATTTGTACACCCTAGACTCCTTCATAAGATCATTCATTCAATCTAGGGTTTCAGTTGTGTCTTCCAAAGGTATAATAGACCTTACTAAAACATATATCAAACCCTAGAAATAATTCAAAACAAATATAGATCTTCAAAACATCTAAAAACCTTTCTAATATTTATGTTAGATTTCTCACTAGGGAATCAAATAAATCCTAGATTTCATACAAACAAATCAACCAAAGTCAATCAAACTTATTCATCAACCTGACCAACTTTCACTAGGGTTAATTTTAAACCCCTAGATTTTCAATCAACCATAAATCAATCACTCTCATGACCAACTACCACTAGGGTTAGTTTACAAACCCTAGATTTTCTAGCAATCATCAAACTCAACCAAAAATTCCAATTTCAACAATCTCTTCACAAATCTCAAAATATCATATAGTTAACATTCATTAGATGTTTCTAATTCAACTAAGGTTTAACTCCAAAACCCTAGAATTCATAAATTCACTAATATCTATACAAATCTCAAATCATCATATTCTAGATATTTTTCTTTGACTAAGGTTTATTTATAAAACCTTAGAATTCCATTTTCAATAATCATTAGATACATAAATCTCAAATTGTTATATTTCACACTAAACAATGTCACTACTAGGATCTAATTGCAAAATCCTATATTTATCATTTCCCAACAATCATCTAGAACAAATTTCAGATTGTTACACATACTAGACAATTTAACTTCACTAGGGTTTAGCTAAAACACCCTATATTTCCAGATACCATAATCCTATAATCTAAAACAAGGACTTCATTAAATCCTAAGACTCATGACCATCATTGATTAGGTCACCACACATATCTAGGAATTCATAACCATACATAATCATATCATATGTGTAATAACATTCATACATCTGACCTAGACCAAGCTAGGGATTCAACCAAAAGGACATATCTCTATATGCCTAGACTTCATCATCATGAAACATACATTGCATATAATGTGTTAGTCAAACCCAAATCCACAACAATATCAAATAAGAGTTAGATACATAATCATTTTGATTACACTAGGGTTTGATCAGACAACACACACATACTGAATAAATCAATTCTAAGACAATATAAGGGTCTTGCTCACACATTCCACCAAACCCTAATGAGATAGGTGTTGGCATTATGACACAGGTTTGGCACTATGGCACAAGTGTTGTCCTTGATGGCAAATCACTCAAAGGGCAGATCACAGGTCAGGCTCTCAGAATAAAAGAAAACAAGGTATATGCAAGTTCATCTTATCAAAGTCACATATATATGCGGGATAACCGATCAAAAGGTGCGTATGCGTATGCACGCACTTTCATGCAAAGAAATGCACGTACATGTGGGAAAAGTTATGTTTGGTCCATGGTATTTAGTCTGACATATTTGAACCTATGGTTTTGGTCCTTGGTATTGCATCCAAAGTGCTGAACTGAGGTATTGGGTCCCTTGTATTGGTTCTATAATGGTTTTGGATCATGGTTTGAGTAAGGCCTAAGGCTATAAAAGGGAAAGGAAATCATTTGGCAAGGGTATCGACTAAGTGTTGAATATCTTAAGAGGAGCAAGAGCTAGAATACCGGTGATTGGTTTATGGTGCAGTGTTGGATCTGAACCAAGGAGGAACCTAAGCGGTAAAAGATGGATAAGTTCTATTGATGGATTAAGATTTTAAGGCTTGAATAATAGTATCTTTGTGACCTTTGATCTGTTATAATTGGCGCATAATTAAATCTATAAATCTGATAATCTGGGTATAACTGATGTCTGATTAAGTAAAAGGGTGAATTATCTTTTATAGATCTATACACAGGTACGACGCGGCATAGGTGCGTATACACGCAGGTTCAACAACTGAAGAAAGCATATACGCTGGTTGTCATTAATACATTTGCATATGTACGCAGGTTTATGCATGGTGAAGTAGCGTACGTCTCATGAAATATGATTTAGCTGCTTCTGTTTATTGCTGCAGTGTTGTGGGTTCAGAATTGGTGTCTAGTTACTGTTACTGTTTTCTGGTTACAACATTCTGAGAAGCGTTTGGTTGATTCTATATTGGGTTGTACAAAGGAGGTTGATTGTTGTAGATATACTTGATGTATGATTGATGTTATTCATGGATCCAGTCTAAATATTTATGAAACATGGTCTCTGGAAAAAAAGAGAAGGTTGTAGCCTTCTGCAGGTGGCAGCCTGCGTACTAGTACCTTAGCTAGTACAAGAGCTAAAGGGGGTTGTAGCTCCCTTCCAGGTGAAGCTGGAGAACGAGAGAAGGTTGTAGCCTTCTGCAGGTAGTAGCTTGCGTACTGGAATAAGACTTCACCAATACAAAATCATTGTAAAAAGAAGTTTCTAATTGAAAGAAGATAGAGACGAATTGTAGCAGGTGGTTTTCACCCACATTGGGTTTCCACCTTATATCTTGTGTTCTTGTGTGTGACTGTCTGCACTATTTTTCTGTCCCTGATTGATGTCTATATGGTTTTGACACATAGATTTAAGATTAACATCTAAAGAATAATTAAATTACAAGTCTGTGAGTTATACGTTGTTTTATTTAACCGAAGTTGCGTATATATGCTGATTTATCTAACTAAAGTAGCGTATACAAATCTGTATATGAATTGAAAAATAATTGAGTTAATAATACTGATTCACCCCCCCCCCCCCAAGTATTATTTCCAACAATTGGTATCAGAGCAGGTCCTTCAGAAGAAGCTTGACCGCTTGAAGGAAGATCCATCATCATGAGAAACTACGAAAGAGAGGCATCCATTAGGCCACCAATTTTTGATGGGAGCAACTTCGTCTATTGGAAGGTAAGAATCACAGCCTATGTTCAATCTCTTGGTACAGAAGTTTGGGATATTGTGGAAACAGGATATACATTTCCATCAGCAACTCCTACATATGCGGCTGGTAAGAAGCAGTATGAAACAAATGCAAAGGCTTTCAATACTCTATTAGGTAGTCTATCTCAATCAGAATTTGTCAAGGTTATGCAGCTCAAAATCGCAAAAGAAATATGGGACAAGATCGTTATGAGCTATGAAGGAGATGAGCACGTAAAATGAGCAAAACTACAAACTCTTAGAATTCAATATGAAAGTCTCAGAATGCACAATGATGAAAGTGTGGATAGCTATTTCCTACGTATAGATGAGATTGTAAATTGTATGAAAAACTTGGGTGAAGAAATAAAAGAAGTTGTTTTGGTTGAAAAGGTTCTAAGATCTTTGTCTTCTAATTTTGATTCAAAAGTTTCTGCCATAGAAGAAAAATAGAATCTACAGAGTCTTACCATGTCCTAGTTGCATGGAATTCTCACTGCTTACGAAATGAGAAAAGGGGGACCATCAGACAGGAGAGAAGCCGCATTCAAAGCCTCAGGAAAAGGAGATTACAATGAGTAAGGATATATGTCTAAAGAAGAAGAAGAATCAAACTTTGTCAAGAACCTTCAACAAGGAACTGGAAGATTCAGAGGTAAGTTGCCTTTCAAATCCTTTGCTTGTGGAAGAGTCGGTCACTATGCTGCAAAGTGTCCTCATAAAGATAAACTAGACAAAGGTAAGGAACCTGTCAAATGGAACAGAAAACAAAATGTAAGTAAGAAGAGCTATTATACACATGAAGACAGTGATGGACTTTCAAATAGTGATGAAGATGAACAAGGTAATGATGATAAACTTTTGATGGCTTTCGAAGATGATGACTTCTTGGATGCTATAAATGAAGAAGATCTTTATGAAGAAATTTCTAAACTCAAAATTTGTTTAGAAGAAAAGAACATGATTATAGACACTTTGGCATTCCAACTTGCTGAAAGAGATAAACATAATGAAGAGTTAGAATGTGAAATTGTGGGACTTAGAAAAGAAATTGAGAAAAAAAAGCTCTTAATCTTAGATTTGCTAAAGGATCTGAAACTTTAGATGAGATTATCAAAGTGTAGCATTCTCCTCTAATCAAGACAGGTCTTGGATATTATGAAGAAACGTCTCAAGCACAGAAGCAAGCACAGAAGCCATCCACCTCCAAAAGTTATCTTGATGCAGCAAGGCGAAGTGAACAGGTTGCCAATCGACAACAAAAGCATAATGCAAATTACCAGGTAAATCAGGGACCATTTGATTCAAGAATGAACAAAGATTACCAAGTAAATTGGGGGAAATCTACTTCAAGGATGAACAAAAGCTTCAATAAACCATAGGTAAATCATTCTCAATTTGGCTCAAGAATGGATGTAATAGAAACTACAATCAATTGGTTGGTAGAGTTGATAATCACAGGAATTTCTTCAATGGCCAATGTTTCTCTTATAATAACTTTGGTCACAAAGTTGCTCAATGTGTTTCCTACAAGATCATCATGACTATAGAAGCTCAAAAACAAAGGAGTATGACTGGAATCATGAAAATAACCTACAATAACTTTTCTGCTCTTGAAAATGAAATAGAATGTTCTATCTATAACAACTTTGGTCATGAAGATTCTGAATGCAGGAGTAGGTTTTAGCAAACAACTCAGAAGGAGCCAGCTTCATTGAGTCCCAAAACATGGAAGAAGAAAGAACCGCAACCAGAAAGATGTGGGATAGCCTTATATGCGGAAGGACAGGAAAATCAATGGTACATCGACAACGGATGCTCGAAACATATGATAGGTGATAAGGAAAAACTTCAGTCATATAGTGCCTTAGAAAAGAAAAAGAAGGTCTCATTTGGAAATGACACCCAGCCTTCATAAAAGGTAAAGGTTCTGTTCGTTTGAAAGAGAAGGCCAAAGCTGGAATGTTATGTATGTTGATGGCTTAAAGCATAATCTATTGAGTGTCAGTCAAATGTGTGATCAAGGAACTGAGGTAATATTTCGATCAAAAGGATGTATTGTTTGTGACCTTGATACAGGAGAAACAGTGATCAAAGGCATAAGAACTCCAAATAATTTATACGTACTCAAAGGAGGACAACAACAATGCTATTTAAGTAAGAATGATGAACACTGGCTATGGCACAGAAGATTGGGGCATCTTAGCTTCTCTCAGATAAGGAAAGCATGCCAATATCAGACGGTTCGTGATCTTCCTGACATCAGAATTCTAGACAATACAATATGAAAATCATGTCAATTTGGTAAGCAAACCATGATTAATTTCCCTGAGAAGGAAGGATTAGCTAGTAGGCCACTTGAATTTGTACTACTGATGTATGTGGTCCAACTAGGAAAAGATCACCTTGAGGAGAAGAATACTTTATATTGTTTATTGACGATTTTTCTAGGATGTGTTGGATAGGACTTATGAAGCATAAAGATGAAGCTTTCAAAAAGTTCAAATCATTCAAAGCCTTGGTGGAAAACAAATCAGATCGTAGAATCAAATGCCTCAAGTCTGATCAAGGAGGGGAATTTACCTCAGATGAATTTTTCGATTTTTGTGAAGAACATGGAATAAGAAGGGAATTTTCTGCTGCAAGGACTCCTCAACAAAATGGAGTAGTGGAAAGGATGAACATAATGGTTCAACAAATGGCTTGTGATATGCTTGATGAATCTGGAACTCTCGCAACTTTATGGCGTGAAGCTACATTTGTTGCAGTTACTATTCTTAACAATACAAACGTTTGGGTAAACGGCACACAGACTCCTCATGAACTATGGTATGGTAAGACTCCCACGGTAAAATACTTCAAAAATTTTGGAAGAAAATGGTACATTAAAAAGACTGATGAAAACCTTGGAAAGTTTGAACCTAGAGCAAATGAAGGCATTCTACTTGGCTACTCTCCTCACAACAAAGCATATAAGCGTTACAATAAAATACTTGGAAAAATTATTGAAAGTATTGATGTAGTGGTTGATGAAGAAGGAAACACTCCTAGGCAAGTAAAATATGAAAATCTCGAAGATGATGAGGACTATCCTTCAACATCAAATCAGATTCATGACGAAGAAGAAACCCATGAGGCACCAAAAGAACATATAAGGATAGAAGAAAAGACTCCATCCAGATACGTTCAAAAGAATCATACAGAAACTCAAATTTTGGGGCAGAAAGAGGTAGGTGTATAAACAAGAAGAACCATTTCAGAAGCTTCAAGCTATCTAGCATTGCTCTCCTCCACCGAACCACAAAATGTAAAAGAGGCATGCAAAGATGAATGATGGGTCAAGGCCATGGAGGAAGAACTTGAATAGATTGAAAAGAATAACACTTGGGAGTTGGTTCCTAGACCAAAAGATAAGAATGTCATAGGGACAAAATGGATTTTCAAAAATAAGATGAATGAAAATGGAGATGTGGTTAGAAACAAGGCAAGACTTGTTTGTAAAGGGTATGTGCAACAAGAAGGTATAGACTTTGAAGAAAATTTTGCACCAGTTGCTAGACTTGAGGCTATAAGAATGTTCCTTGCTCTCTCTAGATTTCAAAAGTTCAAAGTATTTCAGATGGACATGAAATTTGCCTTTCTGAATGGAGACTTGGATGAAGAAGTATATATAGAGTAACGAGAGGTTTATCCTTGGAAATGATCCAAAAATTGTATGTAGACTCAAAAAGGCTCTCTATGGCCTTAAACAGGCTCCAAGAGCTTGGTATTATTGATTGGATAAGTACCTTCATCAACAAGGCTTTTCAAAAGGATCAACAGATAGCAATCTATATATAAAAATTGACAAGGATAAGTTTCTAATACTTGTTGTGTATGTTGACAATATCATTTTCGATAGCAATGAGGAAGAAATGAGTCAAAACTTTGCCTTGGTGATGCAAAAAGAATTTGAAATGTCTTTACAAGTTCAACAAAACAAAGATGATATTTTTCTATCACAAACCAAGTATCTCAAGCAGATCTTGAATAAATATGGGATGGAGGATTCAAAACTAGTATGTACCCCTATGGTAATAGGATGCAGCCTCAACGCAAATGATGAATCAACAGCTGTATATCAACCAACCTATAGATCCATGGTTGGTAGCCTGCTCTATCTAACAGGTATCCGATGTTGGGTTGTGTTATATTCTTTCCACGACTAACCTACGTAGTGA